>JAVKPL010001722.1:0-172581 GCA_032173675.1 Gastrolobium villosum
TCCTAGAGATGGCTTGTGCGCTCAAATGGTGAGGAGGAACAATCTTGGACAGCTTCCAAGGTTGAGTAGCAAGGCTGGACAGTGAGGGAAAGTGAGGAGAAAAACTTACACTTGCTTGGGGTATAGGCCACGGTTTTGAGAAGTGAGGGAAGGTGAGTTAGTTTAGTCTTTCTTTCTTTCTCCAAGTGCTTGTATGTTCGGCTAGGAGTGAGGAGGAGGAGGAGGGAAATTGGCTGAATGTGCAAAGTGAGGAATGGTCCCTCTTGTGCGCAAGACTTAAAGAGAAAGTGAGGAGAGGTTGCAATGATGAAACATTATGGCAAAATCTGGTTTCTTGTGAAGGTGGGACTGCACACTTGGTCAAAACAAGCAAGAGTTTGCTTCTAGGATACTCTATGCGCATGCAAGGAGTGGGAGGGAGGTGTCATCATGAGCACATGTAAGAGGGTTCTCTAAGTCAACAAGCAAGACAGATTTGTGGCAGCCTAAAATCTGATTTAAGTCCTCTTCATGTGCGCCTATGGTGAGGTGTATGCAGCCCAAAATGATGCTAAGGAGTACATGTGTCTTCCATGCAATGAAGTTGAAGTCAAATGGTGCACAAGCTAAGGTGATGTGGCGGTCATGCAAGGGGAAAGTTGGCAGATTTTCTAATGCTTACCCATTCTCTTTTGCGCATGAATGAGGAGGAAAAATACATCAAGCCATGTGAAAGTTCCTTGGTACACAAACAACCTTGTTGGACAAGGCTTAGGGGAGGTAAGAGTGGTTACAATTTTGGGCTGAACATGATTGATCCAAGAGCCTCCTTGGGCCATCGGCCAACACACACAAAGGGTCAACTAGACAAGTCCAAAGGTGACAAGTCCACACACACTAGCCCACTTCCCAAGTCCAATAAACACCAAAGCCTTATACACACAATCTAATTACTCATAAGATTTTAATAAAAGTTTCACATGCCTACATATGCACCCTCCTATGATTTTAATTTAAATACTTACCTTAGTCTCATCCAAGGATAAAAATCAAACAATTCGCAAGCCATCAAACATACACATGCATCTATATCATTATAACACTTATGTATTTTACTAATTATGTGGGATGTTACACCCACCAAACAAGAGATAAAATTAGGATATGATAAGTTATCTTATTCTATCTTCTTTATTAGGTGCTCCAAACAGATCCTTAAAGTCAAGATGAAAACTACTGCTGGAAGTAGGTTTTCAAGGCTGTTGTTTTATCCTGTCCCCCTTCCTTCCCCTAAATGAAGTTGTTCTAGGATAGGCCTTCACATGGGACAATTTTAATTGGATTTGATGTGACATAAAATATAATAAATACTCAAAATAGGCCTCCAAAGATACATAGGACATCAAAGTTAGTCCTCCATAGTGTAAAATAAGCATCAATATAGGGACTAAATTAGTGTCCAATGATATATTAAGGGAGTAAATTGATGTCCATTTTAAACATTCAAGGACCGAGTTAATATCTAATATATTTAGAGGACCAACTTGATGTCTCATGTTTCTTTGGAGGACCAATGTGTGTTTTTAGTAGTGTTTTAAAACCTCACCCTACCCCCCAGGTTGACCCAGGTCAACCCTGACCCCTCCCCTTTGAGGGTTAGGGTCACAAGTTGGACCCTATATGCACATCGACCCCTCCGACCCCCAAAACCCGGCCGGGTTTCAGTGACTCCCGGGTCAGAGGGGTCAAAGGGGGTCACTGCATTTTTTTTTTAAATTTTTTTTTTCCATGAAACAACATTTTTTTATTAAAAAAATAAAATAAAAATGCTTGTAAACCTAAATATAATCGTTCTCTTCTCTCCCAGCGACCTAGGCGTCTTCAATCTTCACGTGCTACCGAGAAATCTCTCTATTGTTGCAGAAGAGAAAGAGATTTCTTGTCCTCGCGCCCAACTCTTCCGAGTTGCATCCACATTTTCCATATCAGCATTGGCACAAAATTCTTTCAGAATTGTGCTGGAGCTGGGTGCAGCAAACCTCACTAATTTGTTCCATATTCTCCTTTCAGCTGTTATTCGTATCGGACAATCACCATCCAAGAAAGCACTGATTTGCCTTTCCGATATAATTTTCTTGGGAGAAAACCATTGATAATACCGGTCTTGAGCCTCAGGTGATAAGAGCCGGGTACTTTCAAAAACAGAAGAAGAAGAGGTCCTGGGCCTCTTTGTGCCAGCAGCACTACTCTTGCCCGTTTTCTTGCCTGGGCCAATTCCTTTTGTGGTCTTTTTGACTTGCTTACCCTGCACTCAGAAAAATACCACAAAACATTGGAATTTATACATTTTAGTGTGAAAGTTTAACAATGAAAAACATGCAGGAAATTCCCATATTTAATTTCCACTGTGTGTTTTTGGTATGGCATGATAAACAGGGTATTTCTACCTATATCAGAACTGCAAGACACTTTCATATGCTTACTCAGAAAACTATAAGCAGTGATAAAAGATCAATGCAACTCACAGTCAGTATTAGTTCATTACAGGCAAATATAAACAGATGATCCAAATCAATTATGCCAAACATCAAGTTACAATTTATCTCTTAAGCTCAGCAATAAGATCAAGATTGTGTCACGCCTCTAACTTATTAACTATCCTCTTATTAGGTGTACCTTTATTATCAATGGAATATAATCAGAGAATAAACCACAACCCTTTCCACACAGATTCAGATATTCAAAGTTTATCTATCAAGAGAGGTAGCTTACCTTTTCTCCAGCCATTTTGAGGAATTTGTAACTGAAATAGAACCAAGCTTGCAATGTTCAGTGGGAAAGTCCCAAAAAATAAAATAAGATTATAACCCTAACTATATCCCGATGGTGGTCGATGGTGAGAAGGTATGGATTTGGTCGAGATGGAATGGAAGAGGATTTGTTGGTTGGTGTTGGGGATATTGGAGTGATGTTGAGTGGTGGGTTGTCACCGGCGCTGGGAGGAGGAGATAGGAAGAAAGGTGCTCGAGAGAGAGAGAGAGAGAGAGAGAGAGAGAGAATGGTTCAGTGAGAGATGGTGGTGTATGGTGGTCGCGCGGTGAGGTGCGGTGGTTGACTGGTGGACGGAGGTGGCTGGTAGAAGAAGAGAGAGAGGGGGGAAAGGGGGCGACGACTGGGAAAAATAATAAGGGGGGAGGGAAATTTTTAGGGTTTCCTTTTTAAAAATCTAATTTTTGAACCCGCGCTCATAGCGTCAATACCACGCTGATAGCGTGGGTCTCTCTGATCATTCACGCTCGGAGCGCGCAATCCACGCTGTAGGCGTGGTTGCTTTTGTTAACTTTCTCACGCTCATAGCGTGAATCTCACGCTATCAGCGTGGAGGCTTCTGAGTTCTCACGCTGTCAGCGTGGATCTCCCTGTTTCCTCACGCTTATAGCGTGAATCTCACGCTATCAGCGTGGAGGCTTTCGTAAATCTCACACTGAGAGCGTGGATCTGACGCCAGGAGCATCAGTTCAAAGTTCACAACTTCTTATTATCTAACCTAAAATCATCAAAATGACTAAAACTAATTGTTCCTGCTGGGTTGCCTCCCAATGAGTGTTAGCATATGGGTGTCCTAGAGACAATCTTTTGATTAAATAAAGGACACTAGATGTAGAACTTTGTTTGTCGCAAATAAATAAAGCACTATTTTTTCAGTTTCATATTGTGTCTCGATATTACTGTTAATATTATATGAACGAACTGGATAAACCCCTTGGAATAGAACATATATCTCTTGAGTATCTGTGATGAGATCACGATCATGAGGATTCAAGGATATTGCTTGTCTATTCCTAATTATATGTTCCTAGTTTAGAGACACTGAGTTTGGGGATCAGTGATCTCGAGTAAAGACTAGTATGACTTATCTACTTGTATATGGATACAAGGTAAAGACCTCATAAGCTGCAGATATGGAGATATCTTAGCTAAAGTCGTGGGTGGACCTATAAGAGTATAGCTCGCACTGAGCAGACCCAAAAGAGACTCTATGAGGAAATGTCACATATAGTGTCATTAGAGTAATCTCTTTATTTTTGGGTATGTCTTTCCTTAGACCAGAAGTTATTACCTAGACTGTGTTCTTGAAGGCATGTTTTGATTGTATACCTCGTCTGCCTGAAACATGGAGACTCATAGGTATACTGTTGGGCGTGTCCTTAAAGGGCACAGGGCTAGGGTAATAAGCTGAAGGAATTCGTTAAATCTCTGTGACAGATTAGGTTATCTGTAAACCGGAGAAATCAGGATGACATTTACAGGGACTCGGGAATCTATGCATAGTAAAAGAGATCATGAGACGATCTGCCTTTAGAGTCAGTAAATTGAAGATTCCCTATTTCGAATAAAGCTTACCCTAAACCGCAGGGGTTGATACATTTCCTTACCCTAGGTTAATGGGAAGATGACCGAGACGAAGGGAAATACATACGGTAACCAAATATATGCAATAGGATGATCAAGTCATTAATCTGACTAGTTTTGGGGCAACAAAGCATTGCTAGTGCTCTGTGTTGTCATTAATTGGGTTGTGGGCTTGTTGGGCCCAAGCCCAGTTATGTCAGAAGCTAAGTTGGACCTAATGGGTCACACACTAACACCTTGTAGTCATGATGGACTAGCTTTAAGGTATTGGGCCTAATAATGGTTGTTAGCCCAAGAAGCTGTTTGGAAGCCCACCTAAATGGGTGGGTGGTGCATGGAGCTTAGAAATGGGCTTGGATAGTCCAAGCCATTACTAATTAATTTAATTAGTTAAATTAATAACAAATATTTGAATTTCGAATTTTGAATTTGAAATTTGAATTTTGAAATTTGAATTTGGAATTTGAATTTCGAAATTCGAATTTTGAATTTGAAATTTGAAATTTGAAATTTGAATTTTGAAATTTGAATTTTGAATTTGAATTTTGAAATTCGAATTTTGAATTTGAAATTTGAAATTTTGAATTTTGAATTTTGAATTTGAATGTTTGAACATTTGAACTCAAGTGTTTGAATTCGAATTTGAATTGGCTTTGAAAAGTTGTTTCATAACAAAAGGATAAGACAGGATCTTATTGGAGCATATTCCTTGGATCAAGAAGCATCTTTGGAGCACTTCCTTGGGCTGTTTGGTGCGCAAGTTTAAGTGATAAGGATGTCATCTTATCACTTAAAACAAAGCTCCATTCAGATTTGGTGGTTGAGGGAATCAGTGGGTGAGTTGATTCAAATTTTGAATGCAACTACTCAATATATTTGGACCCCTTCTAGGGCTGAATTATGCGCACGAAAAGTATACTATATGATAGTTTATGAATTTAATTTTAAATTATTTTGAACTTAATTTCATGTGGATAAGATTGGAGGTTGTTGGCAAAATTGGTTTTGCAACAGCTCCACCTTATCCTCCCTGTTCCATGCACAAACTTCAAAGGTTTTTGAAAGTTGGTTTTCATTTTGAATGAATTAAATTTCCTCTTTCTCTCATCAAGGTGTGCGCATATATACAGCCTCCTCACCTTAGGTTTTTGGTCAAGAAAACCTAGCCAACTCTCCTCCATCTATGCACCATTCTGTAGGGTAGTTCACTACACCTTTCCAAACAGAATACCTAGCCTCCACCTTCACCACTTGTGCGCATAACAAGCCTCACTGTGGTGTTCATCTGGTGGCTTTCAAGAAAGGGTTCTTGCATCATTGACGAACGGTGGTGTGGATTACCATTAGAGGGTTTGAACCCTTCAAGCCTGACATCTGATCTCCCTGACTGATCAGGCCAAAAACAAGGTAACATCATGCTGTCTTAAAGCATGAACCTATGTGTGCATGTATGTTCCGCAGTAAAAATTTTTTTTTACACCTTACATGCATCGGCCTTCAAAGGCCAGTTTACTTTCAAGTGGTATCAGAGCCTGGTTGCTTTACCATCGACGGGTGATGGTACCTTGTTTGTGAAAGGAGTTTTTCACGGTCAAAAATCTTTAAAGGGCTAATGTTTAAATTCTGCATATGGATTTTGAATCACAAATCCTTTAAAGTGTTAAAGTTTTTGTTTTTATGAACATGTAAATTTGATTCTGTGTTCATAAAACATTATGCATCATGGTTTAGTTTCTTTTTCTTTATGAAAGTTTTAAAAGGAACACCCTTTTTGAAAGGGTAGATTCGGCCATGGAGGGTACTAAGAGTACCTTGAATGATTTCTTATTTTTCTCCATGAATTGTGTCATGTTTATATGCGTGAAATTTTGTGACAAAATTTATCATATAGTCACCTATATGATTCGGCCATTAAGGAGTTTATGGCTACATGCATGGTTTAATTTTGTTTTCTTTAAGAAAGAATTAACAAAATTTGAATTAAAATTGTTTTTAAATTCGGCCAATGAGAAATTTAAGATTATGAATCTTGATGTTATTTTGATGTTTAAATGTTAAATGTCAAAATATATGTGAAAATATTATGTGATAATATAATGTTTGTGTTTGCAAGTTTTGAACTTTTCAGGTACAAACAGGAAGGGGATGGTCATGGTGCCCGGATTTGAATTTTGAATTTTAAATTAATGTGTAATCGCGCCTTTTAATTTACAAGTGTATTTGTAATTTAAATTTTGTAATTTTGTCCCTCCAAAAATGTTATGGAGTTTCTTTAATTATTTGTAATTAGAGAAATAGGCTAGTGGCGTATAGACGACAAGCGGCCGTTGCTTAAAGAAGCAAAAAGGACAAAAGCGCGAGCACCATGGCTATCTCAATATAAACTGTTTATATGCATGTATGATTAAAACGTCTAGTATGCATGAATTGGGCAAACCGCGTTTTGTATGGTTATTATGTTTGTCCAATAGTGACTAGTGTTTACCGATAGATGTTTGACATAGGTAACGACTAGCATGATAACTTACAATATGCGTTTGATGGGACCTAATTAACCCTAAAATAAAAGGAACCCTTAAAAGGAATAAATAATTAAGCATATGATTACCTCCCACCACCAATGCTACTCAAAACTCTTCTACATAGTGGTGCTCCACAACTCAGTTGGGACCCACTATTTCGTTGAGCTAGAGTAGTGTTTGAAGTGTAAGACACTTAGGGTGCTGGTTTAATGCTTAACTAAGACATAAGTTGCAGGCACAGCCGGACTTATGTGCTTAGGGTAATGCTGCTAGGTTGGTTGCATGAGATGCACCACTAAGTGACAAAGAGTTGTCAACCTAATGTTAAGAGAGGGTATGAGATACTGTTGATAAAGATCAACCCATTATTTAAATTAATCTTGCGGTCTCAGATGGAGATTAAAATAAATAATCGCACTCTTAATCCCACTAAGGTAAATCTAAAGTAGATTAACCCTAAGTCAAAAGGAAGGGTCATTGACTTAGATAAAATAGTGGGAGGGGCAAATTATTTCAAGTCTTTAATAATTTGCTTTTAACTACATAACCGTATATTAACTAAAACTATCTTTACATCCTTTTCAGCTTATAGTATGACTAATCCACTGTCACTGTATTCAATACTCGATACGAATAAACTGACCGGTTCAAATCTTATGGACTGGTATCGGAACCTAAGAATAGTTCTAAGGGCCGAAAAGATTGCCTACGTTTTAGATGCTGTAATACTCGTAGCTCCACGGGAAGGGGAAGAAGGGTTTGCGGAATTTGATTTCGTAACCCACCAACAGCACTTGGATGACAATGTGATGGCAGTATGCATCATGTTGGCATCCATGTCGCCTGAACTGCAAAAGCAGCATGAGCATATGGATGCTCCCTCTATTATCGTACATCTCAAGGAGTTGTATGATATTAAAGGCAGGCATGAGAGGTATGAGGCCTCAAGAGAACTGTTCTCTTGTAGGATGACTGAGAGCATGTCTGTTGGTAGCCATGTTCTCAAGATGATCGGGCTGATTGAGAAGCTAGGAAACCTAGGCTTCATCATGGATGCCGAGCTAAGTAATGACTTAGTCCTCACCTCACTTCCACCTTCCTTCAGTCAATTCATCATGAATTACAATATGCATGGGATGCAAATGAGCTTGCCTGAGTTGTTAAGCATGTTAACAACAGCTGAAGTGTCTATCAAGAAGGATAGGACACGGGCTCTTTTGATTGGTGGGCCTAGAAAGGCCAAGGGAAAGGGTAAGGAGCCTGCAAAAGGTGACCCCCTTAAGCCCAAAGGAAAATCCAAGAAGAAGAAGGGCAAGAAGAAGGGTAAGAAGGCACCTAAGGACAAGGGTGATGCTGAGTGCTTCCATTGTGGCAAGAAAGGCCACTGGAAGAGGAATTTTCCAGACTACCTGAACAATGTGAAGGACAAGAAGCATGGTGATGCTTCTGCCTCAGGTATTTTCATGATTGAGATAAATTATTCTTATGCTAATCCATCCTGATGGGTATTGGATACCGGATGCGGTTCTCATATCTGCAATATGTTGCAGGTACTTAGGAGCCCAAGGAGATTGGATAGAAATGAGGTGGATCTCCGCGTTGGTAATGGAGCAAGAGTTGCTGCTCATTCAGTTGGAGATGCCGACCTTATTTTGCCTACGGGCCTTTTATTGCATTTGAATAATTGTCTTTATGTTCCGCATATTTCTAGAAACATTATTTCAATTTCTTGTTTAGAACAAGATGGTTATACTTTCAGTATTAGGGATGGTACTTTTTCTATCATTTTGAATGATATGGTTTACTGTACTGCTTCTTTAATAAATGGATTGTATGTGTTGGCATTGGGAAATGAAGTGCTCAATATAGATGTGAAACGACCTAGGACGGATAATCAATCTTATCTTTGGCATTGTAGACTAGGGCACATAAATGAAACAAGATTGTCGAGGATGCATAGAGATGGATACCAGGACTCCATGGATTTGGAATCCTATGGACAGTGTGAATCTTGTCTAGCTGGGAAAATGATTCGACAAAAGCCCAAAGGGCTTGAGAGTCATAAGGCTAGTGAGTTATTAGAACTCATTCATACTGATGTATGTGGCCCAATGTCTATTGAGGCTAGAGGTGGATATTCTTATTTCATTACCTTTACAGATGACAAATCAAGATTTGGGTATATATACCTAATGAGATATAAATCTGAAGCTTTTGAAAAGTTCAAAGAGTTTAGGAATGATGTGGAGAAATAACGTGGCAAGATGATTAAGACATTAGGATCAGATCGTGGTGGTGAATATTTGAGCCACGAGTTTCAGGGTTATCTGAGAGAAAATGGAATTCTCTCACAACTTACCGCTCCTTACACACCACACCAAAACGGTGTCTCCGAAAGGAGAAACAGGACCTTGTTAGACATGGTTAGGTCTATGATGAGTGAGACTCAACTTCCAAAATCGTTTTGGGGATATGCCTTAGACACAGTGGCATACCTTCTAAATAGGGTATCGTCTAAATCTGTTCAGACCACACCATATGAGATATGGAGTGGTAAGAGACCCAACCTGAGTTACCTCAGGGTATGAGGATCGCCAGCTTATGTCAAAGCGTTGACATCAGACAAGCTTAGTGCTAAGAGTACTAAATGTCTATTTGTGGGGTATCCTAAAGGTACTAAGGGATACTACTTCTACTCCATGGAAGAACACAAAGTGTTTGTGTCAAAGAATGCTGAGTTCCTTGAGAAGGATTTGATCTCTCAAGGAGGCAGTGGGAGTAAGATTGATCTTGAAGAAGTGCAAGATCCACAAGAACAGATTGAGGAACCCGAGTCTGCGCCGCAGGCGACGTTCTCCAATGGAGAAGTAAACACACAACTCCGTAGATCTACGAGGGTCATCCATCCACCTGAGAGGTACGGGTTTGTGATTAAGAATCAGCAAACTGTTGAGGATGATGAACCAAGTAACTACGAATAGGCGGTCAAAGATGTTGACTCCTCAAGATGGCTTGAAGCCATGGAATCTGAAATGGATTCGATGTATCAGAACAAGGTATGGACCTTGGTTCCTAAACCACAAGGAATAGTTCCTATCAGTAATAAATGGGTCTTTAAAAGAAAGACTGATGCAGATGGCAACGTTCAGACCTACAAAGCTAGGGTGGTGGCGAAAGGGTATCGTCAAAGACAAGGAGTTGACTATAATGAAACTTTCTCACCAGTTGCCATGATCAAATCTATTAGGATCATGCTTGCAATAGCAGCATACCACGACTATGAAATTTGGCAAATGGATGTCAATACCGCCTTCTTGAATGGGTTCTTGAAGGAGGAAGTGTACATGACACAACCTGAAGGCTTTGAAATCAAAGATCAGGAGCATATGGTATGCAAACTACAAAGGTCAATATATGGGCTAAAGCAAGCATCAAGGAGTTGGAATATACGTTTTGATGAAGTCGTTAAGAGTAACGGTTTTATCAAGAACGAGGATGAACCTTGTGTTTACAGAAAGGTTAGTGGGAGTAATGTCGTCTTCCTAGTGCTCTATGTAGATGACATATTGCTAATAGGAAATGACATCCCCACATTAAAAATAATGAAAGAGTGGATTTCAGAAAACTTTACCATGAAGGATCTGGGAGAGGCAGCCTTTATACTTGGTATAAAGATCTATAGAGATAAATCCAAGAGGCTGCTGGGTTTATCTCAATCCACATACGTTGACAAGTTGCTAAAGATGTTTAGCAAGGAAGGGTCGAAAAGGGGTTTTCTTCCTGTCGGTCATGGGGTACACCTATCAAGGGCTATGTGTCCTAAGTCACAGCCTGAGAAGGATCGCATGAGTGGGTTGTGGGCTTGTTGGGCCCAAGCCCAGTTATGTCAGAAGCTAAGTTGGACCTAATGGGTCACACACTAACACCTTGTAGTCATGTCGTAAATAAATAAATGGGCCTAATAATGGTTGTTAGCCCAAGAAGCTCTTTGGAAGCCCACCTAAATGGGTGGGTGGTGCATGGAGCTTAGTAGTGGGCTTGGATAGTCCAAGCCATTACTAATTAATTTTTAATTAGTTAAATTAATAATCAAATATTTGAATTTCGAATTTTGAATTGGAAATTTGAATTTTGAAATTTGAATTTGGAATTTGAATTTCGAAATTCGAATTTTGAATTTGAATTTTGAAATTTGAAATTTGATATTTGAATTTTGAAATTTGAATTTGGAATTGGAATTTTGAAATTTGAAATTTTGAATTTTGAATTTGAATGTTTGAACATTTGAACTCAAGTGTTTGAATTCGAATTTGAATTGGCTTTGAAAAGTTGTTTCATAACAAAAGGATAAGACAGGATCTTATTGGAGCATATTCCTTGGATCAAGAAGCATCTTTGGAGCACTGCGCAAGTTTATGTGATAAGGATGTCATCTTATCACTTAAAACAAAGCTCCATTCAGATTTGGTGGTTGAGGGAATCAGTGGGTGAGTTGATTCAAATTTTGAATGCAACTACTCAATATATTTGGACCCCTTCTAGGGCTGAATTATGCGCATGAAAAGTATACTATATGATAGTTTATGAATTTAAGTTTAAATTATTTTGAACTTAATTTCATGTGGATAAGATTGGAGGTTGTTGGCAAAATTGGTTTTGCAACAGCTCCACCTTATCCTCCCTGTTCCATGGGCAAACTTCAAAGGTTTTTGAAAGTTGGTTTTCATTTTGAATGAATTAAATTTCCTCTTCCTCTCATCAAGGTGTGCGCATATATACAGCCTCCTCACCTTAGGGTTTTGGTCAAGAAAACCTAGCCAACTCTCCTCCATCTATGCACCATTCTGTAGGGTAGTTCACTACACCTTTCCAAACAGAATACCTAGCCTCCACCTTCACCACTTGTGCGCATAGCAAGCCTCACTGTGCTGTTCATCTGGTGGCTTTCAAGAAAGGGTTCTTGCATCATTGACGAACGGTGGTGTGGATCACCATTAGAGGGTTTGAACCCTTCAAGCCTGACATCTGATCTCCCTGACTGATCAGGCCAAAAATAAGGTAACATCATGCTGTCTTAAAGCATGAACCTATGTGTGCATGTATGTTCCGCAGTAAAATTTTTATTTTACACCTTACATGCATCGGCCTTCAAAGGCCAGTTTACTTTCAATGAGCGCTTGTTTAACGTCACGAGCCTGATGGGAATCGTTCAAGATTCATGGTGGTCGGAAGCATGCAACCAATGATGAACCAGTCTTCTTGATCCAATGTTGTGTCTTTCCAGGATCATATGTATGTAGGTGAGAAGGAAGTTTCTCAGGAATTTTAAACTTGGTTTTCACAAGTTTTTCCTTACTCTTGTGCTTTTCCATCTTAACCTTTGGCTTGCTTTCTTCATACCGCCGATGGAGTTCCTTCTTGCTCCCTTTCTCAACTTTAGACAAATCTTTATTGATGATTACCGGGTATTGCTTTTCGTCTCCAAAGAAGGCATATGTCAGAGTTTCAGGTAACTCCTTCAATTTTGTTTTTGGTACTACTATAATTAGATCATTTTCCTTCTTTTCTAGCACCTCAAAATAACTTCTAGCTCTTCTTGTGGAGTAGCTTCATCTTGAGCCTTCAACTCCTCTTCAAGCTCTTGAAGCTCACTTCTCTCCTCCAAAACCACCTCTTCAAACACATCCAGTCTGAAACAATCACTCTCATCAGATGAAGTTTTCATAGCATCGAAAACATTGATGGTGATTTTCTCTTCATTCATCCTCAACTCGAGCTTTCCTTGTTCTACATCAATCATAGCTCGAGCTGTGGCCAAGAATGGTCCACCCAACATAAGAGGTATTTCACTTTCCTCCTCCATTTCTAACACAATGAAATCAGTAGGGAAGATGAACTTGTCAACTTTAACAAGAACATCTTCTATGATTCCTAGGTCTCCTCATTGAACGATCAGCAAGTTGTAGAGAGACCATAGTTGGCTTCAATTCAGTAATCCCCAACAACTTACACATCGATAATGGCATCAAATTGATGCTTGCTCCAAGATCACAAAGTGCCCGGCCAACATTGGTGTTGCCTATATCAATTGGGATGTTGAAACTCCCAGGATCTCAAAGCTTTGGTGGAAACTTCTTTGTTATAATGGCACTACACTCTTCAGTCAGTGCTACCATCTCGCAATCCTGCAACTTATGCTTTCTAGACAATAAATCTTTCATGAATTTAGCATAGTTAGGCATACTTGCTAAAGCCTCACCAAAAGGAATGTTAATATGCAACTTTTTAAATATTTCAAAAAACCTGGCATATTGTTGCTTCTGTGCATGTTGCTTGAGCTTCATGGGATAAGGAGGTTTCTCAAAACGAAAAAAATCCATCGGTTGTTTTGGAGCTTCAACAGCTTTCTCCTTTGCCTCTTCTTTGTCTTACCTTGCAGGTTCTTCTTGCTCAGTAGCAGGTTCTTCTGCTTCTTTCTCACTTTCTGGTTCAATCAATGGTTCATCAACTTTCTTTGGCTGAACCATTTTGGGTTTGTCTTGAGGAGTGATCACAATTCCACTCCTAGTTACAATGGACTTGCATTCTTCTTTAGGATTCACAATAGTATCTCCAGGAAACTGCCCTGGAGTTCTTTCAGCTAACTGCCTGGATAGCTGCCCTATCTGAGTCTCCAAATTCCGAATGAAGGCATCTTGATTCTTGTGATAGGCTCTGGTCTCCTTCATGAAAGCACTGGTACTTTCCATGTGATCATTTGTGGTCTTAGAAAGCTGCAGCATCGCTTTCTCTAGATCAGATGGCTCCTTATGTGGAAGAGGAGGAGGTTGCAGGAAATTATTGGATTTATAATCCAAGCCTCCCCCTTGATTTCTCCTCTGAAAATTATTTCCTTGGCCACTATTCTGGTTCCTCTGATAGACTTGAGTGTTTTGTGGTGGCCTTGGATCATACCACACTCCATTAACTTGGAATGGTTCAGCTCCCATGAGTGTTGGACACTCATTGGATTCATGCTCTTCCTTGTAGTACTCACAGTTAATTGAATTAACTTGAGTTGTGGAAATTCACATCTTATCTAACTTAGCATTCATACTTGCTAGCTGTTGTGAAATCACTTTCTACTCAGCTAATAATGCATCCTGATTCCCTACTTGTAAAATTCCCTTCTTTAATTGAGCTGACTTAGTCAAATGAAATTCTGTTGAGGCATTTTCATCTCGTGCCATATAATCAATCAGCTCCAGGGTTTCAGCTGCAGTCTTTCTTCCTACGGTTCCACCAGCTGCACCATTGACAATCATCCTAGTATCTGGTGTCATCCCATTGTAAAAGACTCTGACCTTCTTCTCATCTGAAAAGTCATATTGAGGGCACTTTCTAATCAACTCTTGGAATCTTGTCCAAGCTGCACAGAGAGTCTCTCCCGGCTGCTGAATGAAGTTGGTGATTTCATTCACCAGCTTATTGTACTTTTCCTGAGAGAAATGCTCAGCAAAGAACTTAGCTGCCAACTCATCCCTTGTTCTGATACTGTTGGGAGGTTGTCGGTCTAACCATCTGAGAGTTTTCCCTGTCAAAGCAAAAGGAAGCAATCGAAGTCGGATTGCATCATCGGACACCTCATTGTGCTTGGTGGTGTCACGGATTCTCAGAAATCTATCCATGAAATCGTGAGGATCTTCGTAATCCTCGCCACCGAAAGGAGTCTTTTCCACCAAGTTGATCAGAGACAGGTTGATGTCAAAATTGTTGGCTTGTATCTGTGGCCGGACAACACTAGAGTTCGGCCTTGTGAACATTGGAGCCAGAATTGACTTCATCAACTCCGCTGCAGGAGGTTGATTGTTGGGACCTCCTCCGGCGTTATTGTGATTCGCCATCTCTTGTATTGGTTGAACAAGTTCACTAATCGGACCTTCCCAAATTATCTGCTTGGCAACCCTTCTTAGCTTCCTCTCAACCCTTGTGATTTCAGGATCAAACACAAGATCTTCAGGATCAAGTCTACCTCGCATAAAACTCAAAGATGGTTAGTGACACCTGCAAAATGTAGATCAAGATAGAAAAAATCCTAAAAATAATATAGTAAAGACTTTTTTATGAGATTTTTCTTACAATCAAGATTTTATAATATTGAATTTTAATGAAATTTATAAGATTTGAAAGAATAATATGAATTTATAATATTTTAAAAAATTATATGAATTTTAAATAAATATTCAAAATTATAACAAATAAAAAGAATAAAGAAATGTTTGGTTGTGCTAAAACGACAATTGAAGATAGACACAAAATAACCTATTCACCATTTTCGGGTCTTTTTAGAAGGGAAAAGTGTTTGTCATTTTAAATGACATAACGTTGTGTCATTTTAGGAGAGAGATAGACACAAAATAAATTTTTTTATTTAAAATTTAAATTAAAAAAAAACCACCACTTTCTCTCTCCCACGATTTCCATTTCTTGTGTCCATCTCTCCTAAAATGACATAACTTATGTCATTCAAAATGACAAACATCAAACCCCTTTTTAGAAATCGAAGATTGTTTGCATCAACATTAAAATAAATTCTTATGAAATTGTTTCAAAAGAAGAAACATGAAAAAATATTCATTTTGATTAGCCAAATTAGCCTTTTCTTTTCTTTTTTTCTATTTTATTTTGGTGAAAACCTTTTTTCAATATAAAATATCATCGAAAAGAAGCTGTTTTGATTTTTGTGTGCCGGGACAAAAGTGTATATCTATTCAAATTTCAAAGGGTGATGATAAGAAACACAAAAATCAAAATGACGTTTTAGACAAAAAAAAATTATGAACCCTAAAATTCAAAATTTGAGAATACAAAATCTCTTTCAATATTCCACAAAAGCATATATGTCATATATGAAAAGAAAGACCTTGACGTGTAGAACAAAAGTACTAAGGTTCCAGTTCAATCAAAAAAATAATTCATCAATTAATGTATAAAGTATCAACTTTTATAAAAAAAAAATCCACAAATTTTTTATTCCAATCAACATTTCATTTGCATGGTTTGAGAAAACGCTAAGGGTGTTTACCTAAAAAAGAAAATGAAAAGACTAGGGTAGATTATGAGACACTGCAATAGAGAAATCTTAAGAAATCAGCTATTATGGTGAGATTGTGATAGAGATATGCTATTTATATTTTTACTCAAAAGTCTTAAAAAGTTATTTACCAAAAAAAAAATCTTACAAAATCCACACTAATAGAAAATCCATTAAAATCCAATTTTTTGAATACCACAAGATTATTTTTCTTTTATTTAAAATCACGAAGGAATACCATCGGATTTGGACGTACTATAAAATAATATTTTAAAATCTTAATAGAATATGATGTGACTTTTTTACAATCATTTAAAGGGATAGGATATTGTAACAACCAAATAATGTTACTACCATATCTTAACCGTTGATTTTCGCCAATTAACGGTTATCATTTATTGCGAATTAATAATTAATTAATGAGTTAGATTTGAAAATTGATAACCGTTGATTGGCGGAAATCAACGGTTAAGATATTGTAGTAACATTGGTAGTAACATTATTTGGTTGTTACAATATCCTATCCCTCATTTAAAATCATAATTGAATACCTTAAATTTTTTTATCCAAAAAAACAGTTGATTAAAATCTCACCGCCAAATACTAGATATAATCTACATAACCTTATGAGAATCTACATATATCTTCAGCAGTGAATCTATATATATCTCCCGCTTAGAGAAAACGCTCCAAAATTTTTTCATAACGGCATTACACGGACACTCCTGAAAGCGAAAAATTTCCAGTGCTCTCACCCTCTCTCCTCTCACTCCTCTCTCCTCACACTCTCTCTATCTCTCTCTTCTCCCCGACCACTATATTAGTGGTGTGCCGGGAGCACATAAAAGCTCCCGAAACCCCCGAAAGATCTTGAGTTACGACAATACAGCCTACAACGTATCCTAGGAGGGAACCCGGTGACCATTTCAATTAAAGAACGATGTAAGTTTTTTTTCTTATTCTTTTTTTTTTAAAAAAAATTTCATCATCAAGTAACCGTTTGTTTTTTTGAAAGTGTAACCGTTTCAATTAATGAACGATGTAATTTTTTTTTTCTTTCTTTTTTCTTCTTTAAATTTTCATCATCAAGTGACCGTCTCAATTAACGAACGATGTAAATTTTTTTTTCATTTCTTTCTTTTTTCTTTTTAAAATTTTCACTATCAAGTGACAGTTTCAATTAATGAACGATTTAATTTTTTTTCTTTTTAAAATTTTAACCATCGAGTAAACGTTTCAATTAACGAACGATGTACGTTTTTTTTTCTTTCTTTCTTTCGTTCTTTTTTAAATTTTCACCATCAAGTGACCATTTCAGTTAACGAACGATGTAAGTTTTTTTTTTTTTTTTTTTTTTTTTTAAATTTTCATATCAAGTGACCGTTTCAATTAATGAACGATGTAAGGTTTTTTTTCCCTTTCTTTTTTCCTTTTTTAAATTTTCACCATCAAGTGACAGTTTCAATTAACGAACGATGTAAGTTTTTTATTCTTTCTTTTTTCTTTTTTAAATTTTAACCATCAAGTGACCGTTTCAATTAACGAACCATGTAAGATTTTTTTTTCCTTTCTTTCTTTTTTTTTAAAAAATTTTCCCCACCAAGTGACAGTTTCAATTAATGAACGATGTAAGTTTTTTTTCTTTTTTAAATTTTAACCATCAAGTGACCGTGATGCACCCAAGCTGACTTGTTTGGATTGGGCTTATCCATAAGCTGAGTCGCTTGGATTGGACTTATCCATAATTTATTTCTTTATCTAGGGATTATTAATAACTACTAGTTATTTCCTTTTATTATTTTAGATTATGCGTTGATTGTGCGTTATCTCCTTTGGTTGCGCATGATTACAGTTATTTATTTATTTTTGTTAGTTTATTTTGCCTATTTAAGGCTTGGAGAACCCTATTGTTATTCAGTTGTTTTTGGTTAAAGAAAATTAGGAAAAGACAAATAGTGTTTTCTCACAATCCTTGTATTTGTTCTTCTTCTGTTTAGCCAATTGGTTACTACTTCGGCATTAGACTGTTTAAATTAATGAACGATGTAGGTTTTTTTTCTTCCTTTCTGTTTTCTTTTTTAAATTTTCACCATCAAGTGACCGTTTCAATTAACGAACGATGCAAGTTTTTTTTTCTTCTTTTTTTTCTTTTTTAAATTTTCACCATCAATTGTCTGGTTTTAATTCGTTTCAAGAGACATGATTTTTAACTCATTATGGTATTTGCAGGGGTGCTTTGAAGATGAATATTTCACTACAACAAATAATCTTATTAGTGACAAAATTTTATGAAATTTTGTCACAAATTCTTGCGTTAAATTTCGTCACAAATTCCTGCGTCGCAAATTTATTTGTGACGAAATTTGATTATTTATGTCAAAAATTGTCATCTATGACAAAATTTATGACCAAATTTTTCATCAATAGTAAACTTTTTTCTTGTAGTTTTCCTTTTTCGCAAAGGGTTGATGGCATCGCTGTTGACCCTGAACTTGATAGGAGCTTTGATGCTCTGGTTTCGAAGCTTGATGCTTTGGAGATCAAACTCGCTACTATCAGACCCTGTCATTTCGATAAAAAAATATCCAATTATGAAGTTGTGAAAGCTGGACCCTTCATACTACATGCCTATGAGTATGAGATGGAGGACACAGATAATGAGGAGGAGGATGATAACGACAACGATGACAGAACTTTAGTTGTAGCTGGCAAACATTTCACTTGTGATGAACTTTATCTGAGGTGTCTATTTCTTAAATCCTAGCTTTATTCACATATTTTATGAATAATAAAAATGTCAATTTTGAACCCTAACTTCATATTGTTTGTTGATTAACTTGAAATTTTCTCCATTGGGTGTTTTGAGAATAATATTTGCACTTCCTTGGGTGTTTCAGTGACAGCGATGATTCTGAGGTTGACTCTGGTTTTGAAATGCAACCCTACTTGATGGATGAAGTGGGAGAGGTAGAAGCTGCCTTGTTTGAGTTGACCCATAAAGATCAGGTCAGGGTTAAGGTGAGTGATCATGTTGATATCAATGCACTGTTACCTATTATACTTGTTAGTTACTATTTGAGTAACTTGTCATTCTTGATCACCGTGTAATGAATATCAAATTGCAAAACATAATCATGTTTTGTTTTCGACTGTATAGTAGACTTGTTTCTGATCTTCTGGATTTACAGGATGAAATTAGGAATAAGATCTCAGCATTGGAGACATCTCTTGTGATTGAAAGTCATAATTATAATTTTGCCATACTTCAAGTTGAGAAATATAAAGAAACAAGGCAGGAATTGTGTAACGCCCTCCCTTGTATGCATCCAAGAGAGTCGTTTGCTAAGCGGAATTAGAGTCGTTAACGTCACATGAGCTAACAAAGATTCTCATATATAAATTCAAGTCCGAAAAGCGTTTCTACAATTCTTATTACTTCTGTTTGGACGATAAAAAAATATTTCAAGTGATTTAGAAGGAGCACGTTTGGGGCTTCGCGTGCATATAAAATAATAGTAAATCCGAGTTCGTTTGCTCATAAACACCCCACCCGTAAGGTGCACTGTAAACATTTCAGCACTTAAATTCTTTAAAAAAAATTCCTTTCACAAACGTTTTCCAAAATAGCCGCTGTTCGTAAAGTTCAAGGTAAAATAAAGATGATAAGGTCTACAGTCATCCAAGAGTACCAAAACATTAAACATTACAGTCATCCAATCAATCAAACAGCAACAGTAATAATCCATGCATCAGCAAGCAACAGCAAAACATCACTCCTTCAAATGCTTTTACGTCCTCCTGCCATTTTGGAAAAATAGCAGCCCCGAAGGGGTGAGAAAAATCCCAGTAGTGTGGCAACAAAACCAGTAATATAACAGTATTAACTAGGCACCAAATCATAAACAGTCACTTCAACATATCCTTGTTCCTTTTCCTTTTTCCTTTTCATCATATTTATATATATATAGCACATATAACGCCTTTCCTTTTCATCATATTCATATATTGCGTATATAACGCCTTTCCTTTGCGCTTTTAGCACCGTCGTGCGCGCACTTCACGGTGGAATGAAATATACCCTTGGCACCTGAGCTCCATGTGGATTCCAACTGTGGGCCTATGCGGACTGATGCCAAGTGTCCCATACCCCGGTACCTTGGGGATGCCTATATGATGCTTGCTCAAACACATGGTCCTGTACATAACTATTCTAAAACAAGGCCTATATGATCATGATATATGCATGTCATGCTATGCTTTCACACACAAAGCGTAAAAATGCGGTATGATGTAAGGTGCATGCTTATATACCTTTCATATAGCCATCACGGTACATATACTTTTCATATGCGTTATGCTGCCACATAACGTCTTTACCTCATAATCATATAGCCATCACGGCACTTTTTTGGCAGTTTCCTTTCATCATAATGGAACATAATACTTTTACGGAATATGGAGCATCATGTCACAATTTTATACCAGTAGTCAATAGTCACATTAGGTAATATCGCCTGACACTTACCTTTGCGTGCCTTAAATAATACCAAACCGCAGCGAAGTATCTCACTTCTTATGCACACCTAAATCAATTACAACCAATCATTTACAGCGGCGATTTACAGCAGAAACAGTGGGCATACAGCAGCGTTTTACAGCAGAAAAACAGTGAGCATACAGCAGCGTTTTTACAGCAGAAAACAGTGACGTTTGTGCTTAAAACAGTGAACAGAAACAGTGAGTTGTTCTTTAAAACAGTGAGCAGAAAACAGTGATATTTTCCTTAAAAACAGTGGACAGAAACAGTGACGTTTTACAGCAGGAAAACAGTAAACATACAGCAGAAACAGTGACTATTTTAAAACAGAAACAATGGCACTTTGGACCTCAAAACAGTGGCAGAACAGTGGTATTAACAGTGGCAGAAACAGTGGCATTTGAACGTTAAAACAGTGACATAATCAATGACATTTGAACCTCAAAACAGTGGCATAAGTAGTGTTATTTGTGCATCAAAACAGTGGCATGAATGGTAACATTTAATCATTAAAACAGTGACATTAGTGGTGATATTTGCACATCAAAAACAGTGGCAAAGGGAGTGGTTTTTGAACATTAAAACAGTGGCATGAATGATACATTTGAACATCCAAAACAGTGATATAAATCATGATTTTTAGACATTAAAACAGTGGCATAAATAGTGATTCTTGATCATCAAAACAGTGGCAAAATGGACTAAAACAGTGAGTGTTTTTATGCAGAAACAGTGGCACATAATGGACTAAAACAGTGAGTGTTTTTATGCAGAAACAGTGGCACATAATGGACTAAAACAGTGAGTGTTTTTATGCAGAAACAGTGGCACATAATGGACTAAAACAGTGAGTGTTTTTATGCAGAAACAGTGGGATATTATGGACTAAAACAGTGAGCATTTTATGCAGAAACAGTGGCATGTGGAGCACTAAAACAGTGGCATAAGTGTGCAGAAACAGTGGCATCAAAATGGTGAGCTTGTCAACCCAAAACAGTGGCATATGCATCCTCAAAACAGTGGTAGATTCATTCCAAAACAGTGGCATTAAAGGAGTGATCTTGTGAAACCGAAACAGTGAGCATTTTATCCTCAAAACAGTGGCACATTCATAGGGAAACAGTGGCATATTTCTCTTCAAAACAGTGGCATATTCATACAAAAACAGTGGCATATATCTTAAGCATAACCATGAGACTTTCATTCTATAACTCAAGCATACAAGTCATCATAAAATAGCTCCATCCTTATACTTTAACCATACTCATTCAAGAATCCAAAACAACACATATTCAAGGGGACATTCAAGAAGACACATTATTACACACCATGAAAGAGGTCTAAGTTCAAGGCTTACCTCTTGTTGCACACACTCCTTGCTCACACACCACACCTTCCTAGTTCTTCCAACAACAAGTCCATACTTCCTAGGAGATGATCTATGCGCATTCAAGGGTGAGGAGGACAACTTTGGACAGCTCCCAAGGTGAGTACCAAGGCTGGACAGTGAGGGGGAAAGGAGAAAGGAAACTCACACTTACTTGGTGATATAGGCCACGGTTGAGGTGAGTGAGTGAAGAAGGGAGTTGGCTTGGTCTTTCTTTCTCCAATGGTGCTTGTAGGTTCGGCTAGAGAGTGAGGAGGAGGAGGAGAGGTTGGCTGCACTTGTGCAAAGTGAGGGAGAGTCCCTCTTGTGCGCAACTTAAGGAGAAGGTGAGAGGATTTTGCAATGATGATGCATCAAGAAAATTCTGATTTCTTGTGAAGGTGGGACTGCACTCTTGGTCCAAACAAGCAAGGGGTTGCTTCTAAAGTACACTATGCACATGCAAGGATGTGGAGAGGGGAGGTTCAGATCTGATTGTGCTACCAAGTCAGAACTTTTTTACACAAACAAACCAGCCATGCGCACAAGATGGAGAGGAAGGGAGGTGTCATCATGAGCACTGATTTGTGGCAGCCTAAACTCTGATTTGGGGCTGTCTTGTGCGCACATGATGAGGAGGTTGCAGCCCCAAAATCCTTCTTTGGTTGCATGTGGAAGCAAGGGGCAGATTTGGCTCATGATGGGCTGCCAAAAGCATGCAAAAATCTGCACAATTCAGCCTCATGATGGAAGGTGTAAGGTGGTTCTCTTGGTCAACACTCAAGACAGATTTGTGTCATAAAAAAAATCTGCTCCATGACACCTCCATGTGCGCCTAAAATGGAGAAGAATGCAGCCTAACATGATGCTAAGGTGTACATGTGTCTTCCATGCAATGAAGTTGAAGTCAAAAGTGCACAAACTATGGTGTGAGGTGGCGGTCATGAAGGGAAAATTGGCAGATTTTTCTAAGCCCTTTCTACTTTTTATGCGCATGAAAAGAGTGGTAAAAGATTGCCATGTGAAGGTTCCTTGGTACACAAGACAGCCTTGTTGGACAAGGCTTAGGGAAGGTAAAAGTGAGTACACTTTGGGCTGAAAAGGATTGATCCAAAAACCTCCTTGGGCCAATGGCCACACACACAAAGAATCCAAACACACAAGTCCAATAGTGACAAGTCCACACACACTAGCCCACTTCCAAAGTCCAATAAACACTAAAGCCTTCTAACACACACTCACATTACTCATATGATTTTAATAAATTTCACATGCCTACCTAAGCACCCTCCTATGATTTAATTTAAATACTTACCTTAGTCTTATCCAAGGATAAAGATCAACAATTCGCAAGCCATCACACATAAACCATAAATCCGAAATCTACACATAAATCTATCACATATAGTACTTATGTATTTTACTAATTATGTGGGATGTTACACTCTCCCCACCAAATAGGAATTTTGTCCGCAAAATTAAACTTACTTAAGAGTTAAACAGTTCTGGATAGCGTTTCCGAATGTCGTCCTCGCGCTCCCAAGTGGCTTCAGCTGCCGATCTGTTGTTCCATAATACTTTCACCAAAGGAATCTCTTTAGAACGGAGTCGCTTGACGGATCTTTCAAGAATTTGGAACGGTTGTACTTGATACGTCAGATTTTCCTTTAGTTCTACTTCTTCCGGCTGTAATACGTGAGATGGATCAGAGAGATACCTCCGTAGCTGTGACACATGAAATACATTGTGAATTCCTGACAGATTGGGTGGTAAAGCCAACCGGTATGCAGACTCTGCAATCCGGTCCATAATCAGATACGGTCCTAAGTACCGTGGACTTAACTTCTTAACTCCCATTCTCCTTCCGAGTCCCGATGTAGGTGTGATTCTCAAAAATACAAGGTCTCCGACTTCGAAAGATAGAGGCTTATGACGCTTGTCGTAATAACTCTTCTGTCTGGCCCGAGCCCGCTGCATATTCTCCCGAATCTTCTTTACTTGTTCGGATGTTTCTAGAATTAGATCAGGTCCTAACATACTTCGCTCACCTACTTCAGTCCAACATATAGGGGATCTGCATTTTCTTCCATACAAAGCTTCGTACGGTGCCATCTGAATACTGGAATGGTAACTGTTGTTGTAAGCAAACTCAATCAACGAAAGATAATTATCCCAGCTGCTTCCTAATTCCAGAACACATGCTCGTAACATGTCCTCTAATGCTTGAATGGTGCGTTCCGTCTGTCCATCGGTCTGCGGATGATAAGCAGTACTCAACCTCAAATGGGTCCCTAATGCTCTTTGAAAAGATTCCCAGAACTTAGATGTAAACTTGGGATCACGATCGCTGACAATACTCGTAGGAACTCCGTGCAGTTTCACAATCTCCTGCAGGTAAATTCTGGCAAGTCTCTCTGTATTATATGTGGTCCTAACACGCAAGAAATGAGCTGACTTCGTTAAACGATCAATAATCACCCAGATAGCATCATATCCTTCTCGCGTCCGAGGAAGTCCAACTACAAAATCCATCGCAATACTGTCCCACTTCCATTCGGGTATCTCCAAGGGTTGAAGGAGTCCCGACGGTTTCTGATGTTCGTACTTCACCTTCTGACAAGTTAAGCATCGAGATACATACTCCGCAATATCACGCTTCATACCCGGCCACCAAAACGAGGTCTTCAAATCATGGTACATCTTCGTGGATCCAGGATGAACTGCATACTTACCCTTGTGAGCCTCCTGTAAAACTTCTTGTTTCAACTCTTCATTCGGCACAACCAGCCGTCCTTGAAATCTCCAAACATCATTCTCATCCTTTACAACATCTTGGTTGCCAACCAATTCGCGGACTAACTCTTCATCTTTCTGAGCCTCCTTAATTCTACTGATCAATTCCTTCTCCACCTTTATATTTCCCAATCTTATGCTATTCCCTCTCTCGTCTACCGATAAGTTCAAGTCTCGAAAGGCCTCAAACAATTTCAGCTCTTCCATCATCAGGGTTGCAGTGTGCAGTGTCTTCCTACTCAGGGCGTCAGCTACCACGTTTGCCTTTCCTGGGTGGTATTTAAGTTCAAAATCGTAGTCCTTCAGAAATTCCATCCACCGTCGTTGCCGCATATTCAGCTCCTTCTGGTCGAACAAATACTTCAAACTCTTATGATCGTTGAACACGTCAAACTGCGAACCATACAAGTGGTGCCTCCAGATCTTAAGTGCGAACACTATAGCTGCTAACTCCAAATCGTGCGTAGGATAATTTTCTTCGTGAAGCTTTAGTTGTCGAGATGCGTAAGCTACCGCCATACGATCCTGCATCACCACGCATCCAAATCCTTTCAGCGACGCATCACAGTATACTTCGAACTTCCGGGTAGGATCCGGAATCGTGAGTACGGGAGCACTCGTTAATCTGCTCTCAGTTCCATGAAACATTCTTCACAAGCTTCAGTCCACTCAAAAGGCTTATCCTTCCGAGTGAGACGAGTAAGAGGTTGCACTATCTGAGAGAAATTCTGGATGAACCTTCGATAATATCCAGCAAGACCTAAGAACTTCTTACTTCAGTGACAGTCTTGGGTCGTTCCCAATTCATGACAGCTTCAACTTTGCTGGGGTCCACCGCGATACCTTCTGATGAAATGACATGGCCCAGAAACTGGACCTCTTTAAGCCAAAACTCGCACTTCGACCATTTCGCGTACAACTGCTTCTCCTTCAAGATTTGCAAGACAATCCTCAGATGTTTCGCGTGCAGCTCTTCATTAGCTGAGTAAATCAGGATGTCGTCGATAAACACAATAACAAACTGGTCAAGGAATGGGCGGAAGATGCGGTTCATGTAGTCCATGAATACCGCTGGAGCATTCGTAAATCCGAATGGGATCACCTGATATTCGTAGTGCCCATAACGAGTCCTGAAAGCTGTTTTCGGAATATCCTCCGGTTTGACCCGGATCTGATGGTATCCCGATCGTAAATCTATCTTGGAAAAGACTCTGGCTCCTCTCAGCTGGTCCATCAAATCGTCGATCCTCGGTAGCGGATACTTATTCTTTACCGTAACTTTGTTCCGCTGGCGATAATCTACACACAGACGTAAACTTCCATCCTTCTTCTTAATCAAGATGGCTGGAGCACCCCAGGGAGAGGTACTCGGTCTGATGAATTCCTTTGCCAAAAGCTCTTCTATCTGCTTCTTCAACTCGCGAAGTTCCAACGGCGCCATACGATACGGGGCAATGGAGATTGGTCCAACTCCAGGAACAAGTTCGATAGAAAATTCTATTTCCCTATGAGGAGGCAATCGAGGTATTTCATCCGGGAATACCTCCTCGAACTCTCTAACTACAGGTACATTCTGAATTTGAGTGTCAACCGAGGTCTCAGCCTCGATCGACAAGAGATACCCTAAGTTTCTGAAATATGACTTAGAGCATCTCGAGAATCCGTGTCTTATCACAGAACGGCCTAAACAATCTAACTACCCTAGTCTAATATATATAAACTATAGCACATTTAGACAGTCAATCAGCAGATAAACACAATCAACAATCAATTCAGACAATCACAAGTGGACCAAACTGCTCTGATATCCAAGAGAGTCGTTTGCTAAGTGTTGATATTAAAATGGAAATTAAATGGATATCTTTTGCCATATATAACCCCAAATATTGCATGAAAATGAGAGATTCAGAAAATTAAAAGAATGGGCTGATTTGTATATGTTTGCAGGTCCAGTTATTTAAAGAGAAGGCTGGTAGCGGGCTGGGCTTTTGTAGAGAGCCACAGCTGAGCCCAAAAGAAAAATAAATGAAAGAAAGAAAAGGAGAATGGGCTCGGCTTTGTCACATTAAGCCCAACTGAAGAAGGACTGCGCATTTTTGGAGCCCAAGAGAAGAAAGAAAAGGAGGAGCTGCGCGAAGAAACCCTAAAACCATTTCTCTGCAGTGCGAACCCTAGCGCAGCCCATCCACCTTCTTGCTCTCTGGACGTCACAGATCTGAACCTAAGAGCCCTCCACTCTAACCATCCGCAAAGAGCCCTGGTTCGAGTGACTGGTGCGGTTGACCATCATCTAGAAGCTCGTCCTTTAACAGAACAAGTGACGTGGAGGTCAGTACAAATTGTGAAGCGAAAAGTTGGTTAGAGGACCTACAGCAGGGAAGAAATACGTGGAGGATGCAAGGAAAGGGCCCACAGCTTGTGCATGTGCAAGGAAGGTGCTATAAATAGAAGAAGAGCAGTGATTGTGAGGACTCTCTCTTTTCTGGACCCATTTGATTTCTGATTTGGGAATATTTTTAAGTTTTTCAGACGTTCGAGTCTGTTCTTTGTCCTTTATTTCCTTATGTTGAGTACTGTTGGTGCAGCAGTGAGGTTGTCCGGTTGTTAGGACTTTCGCTGCACCTTTTATTTCTTCTAGTTTTTCGTCGTTTTTATTTTGAACATTTAGCTGCACTGTTGAGCTTAACCCTTATGGGTATGAGCTAAATTCATCAAGGTTGGGTGTTGGTGCCCGAACCACAGCCTGAATTTGTGTGAATCTCAGTTTCTTAACTTTGTTCTTTTATTGTTCATCATTGTGTTAAAATTTTCTCTATTCTATTTTTGAGGCCTG
This sequence comes from Gastrolobium villosum, assembly GCA_032173675.1. NCBI lineage: Eukaryota > Viridiplantae > Streptophyta > Magnoliopsida > Fabales > Fabaceae > Gastrolobium > Gastrolobium villosum. The sequence goes on from JAVKPL010001722.1 coordinate 27,517, forward strand.
ATTATAGGATTTTATTCAAGGATTTAGTCATTGAGGAATGACTAAATCTAGAACTATGTTGGACATCATGGACTTGAGGGTGAAAGCTCTCAAGGGGAGTTACTCAGAGATGAGAACAACCTCCATGTTGTGTTGATTGGATTTATTGTTCGTTCCTTTTTTTAGCACAGAGATGTGTGAATTAAAGGTAATTGATTAAAATGTTTTTAAGAGATTAAAAACTGCATAAGAAAGTTCAACACATGGGAATTAATTTTAAGAAATTGTTTTAGCACTCATTCGAAGGCTGTGGGGAAGGAGTTCCGAACTCAACCTATTTTTCTTCACAAACTTTTCACAAGTTTTTGATCACCATAATTTTCAATTCATAGATTTTAATTTTCTTTTTCTCTGAATCTGTTTCTGTTTTTAACAAAAATTCCAAAACATGATCTTATTTGATTTTATTTTTACTTTGAGTACCAATTTACAATCACTAACTGGATAAGTTAGGAAACTTGCTTAAGATCCTTGAGGGAACGATATTTGGGACTCTTAAAAGCCCTATATTACTTGTTGTCGCGTATGCTTGCGCGTGTATTTGCACATTGTAGTAAATAACCAACAAGTTTTTGGCGCCGTTGCCGGGGATCGAAGCATTTTTTTTCTTCCGATCAAGTTTCTTTTAGTGATTGCTATTTCAGTATTAACTCAGTTTGCTGTTTTAGTTTAGTCATTTGACTTCTTATTTAGTAATTGTAAGAAATATTTGTTCTTAGAATTTGTTTGTAGTAGTTCCTGTCTATTATCCCTGTTTGATCATAAAATTGTTGGGACTTTTCTGTTTGCAGGTTTTTGTTTGTTTGTTTTCTTGTTTGTTTATTTTTTCTTTTTAGTTTAAAAAGGGTGCATGAGTGCAACTCCACACCCTTTCTTAGTGGCATTTGATCCTGAACCAGAGAGAACTTTTAGGCTTAGGAGAAGAGCCCAGAGAATTAATAGGAACATTCCAAACCCTGAGTTTGAAGAAATGGAAAATGAAGGAGAAGGAAATGAGGAAAGACCTGAGATGATACAAAATCAGCTCATAAATGACAATGATAGGTCCATGATGGACTTTATCATACCAGTCTTAGATGAGTTAGATCCTAGTATTGCCCAACCTATCAATGGGATGCCCTTTAAGCTTGAACCTGTGATGTTCACTATGCTTCAAAACATGGGGCAATTTCATGGACATTTGATGGATGATCCACATAAGCACCTTAGGAATTTCCTAGAGGTGGCTAATACTTTTAGGATTCCAAATGTCTCAGATGATGTGGTGAGATTGAAGCTTTTCCCTCACTCTTTGGTTGATAAAGCCAAAGAGTGGTTGAACTCCCTTCCATCCAATTCTATAACAGATTGGCACTCTTTGGCTGAAAAATTTATTATGAAGTTTTTCCCTTCTAATAAAATAGTGCAAATCAGATGTGATATCACCAACTTTATGCAAAAAGATGGTGAAACCCTTGTAGATGTCTGGGAAAGATTTAAAATCCTCCTTAAGCAATGCCCCAACCATGGCTTACCACCTTGGGCAGTCTTGCAAACTTTTTACAACAGCTTAAATACCCAAAACAGGGCCTTAGCAAATTCTGCTGCCAATGGCATGTTTATGTCTATGTCCTTTAACCAAGCCCATGAGTTATTGGAACAAATGACTCAGAATTATGCTCAATGGCCTGAGGATAGAAACCAGTCAAGAAGAGTAGCTGGTATACATGAGCTTGATACTGTAACTGTGCTTTCAGCCAAATTTGATGCACTAACAACTTTAGTGAAAAATCAAGGCCAAGCCATTGAGGCAAAATTGTCTCAGCCCCAGAACTCTGTACCCCAAGTCAATGCAGTGAACACAGGAGAAACATGTGTCTTTTGTGGAGGACTTCACATGTTTGAAAATTGCCCATCAAATCCTGAATCTGTATATTATGTGGGTAACCAAAATGGTAACCAAAATAGGAACCAAAATAATTTCTCTAACAATTTTAATCAGAGTTGGAGGCAGAACCAGCAACCTCAATATTTTCAAGGGCAAGGACAGCAAGCTGGGCCCTCTAATGCTCCACCAAGACCACCCTTTCCCCAACAAAATTTCCAACAACCTCACAGACCAACTTCTACTCAAACTTCTGTCCCATTCTCCCAATCCCAAACTGGTGAAACCATTCCTTCTTCAACTTCTTCCTTAGAAGCCTTATTAAGGGAATATTTAGTAAAAAATGAAACTAAGCAAAACAGTTTGGAAGCTGTGGTACAGAGTATTCCTGCATCTTTGAGGAATTTAGAATCCCAACTAGGTCATTTAGCAAACACACTGAAGGGTAGACCTCTTGGTTCATTGCCTAGTAACACTGAAGAGCCTAAGAAAAACAAGGAACAATGCCTCAGGATAGAACTTAGGAGTGGTAAATCTGTAAATCAACCAGAAGCTGTGGTTAGGCCTTCCACATTGGAAAGGAAGCTGAAAAATCTCAGAGAAAGAAAGAATTAACTTCTGAAACTGTTCCCCCACATGATGCTCAGGTCAGTTCTCAAGGAACTGTATCTTTTGATCCTGAATCTATTCTTTTTGAACCAGTAACTCAGACTCAACCTGAATCAACTGTGGGGAATATCTTAAAAGAAAAATCTGTACAACAGGATCAAACATCTAAGCCAATTGTGGAAACTTCAGCTACCTCAAAAAGGCCTCCACCACCTTTTCCACAAAGGTTGCACAAACAGAAACAGGACACTCAGTTCAGGAAATTCCTAGATCTCCTGAAACAGTTGCATGTCAACATTCCATTTGTGGATGCTTTAGAACAAATGCCCACTTATGTGAAATTCATGAAAGAAATTCTTTCACGAAAAAGGAGACTAGAAGAGTTTGAGACTGTTGCTCTTACACAAGAGAGCAGTCAATATCTGCTTAGCAAGATACCTCCTAAATTAGGAGACCCTGGGAGTTTTACAATTCCATGCACCATAGGAGATCACTACATAGGCAGGGCATTGTGTGATTTAGGTGCTAGTATCAATTTGATGCCTTTAAGTGTGTACAAAAAGTTGAAAGTGGGAGATCCTAACCCCACCACTGTCACTTTACAGTTGGCTGATAGGTCTCTAGTTTATCCTGAAGGAAAAATTGAGAATGTCCTGGTAAAGGTAGATAAATTCATTCTACCTGCTGATTTTATCATTTTGGATTATGAGGAAGATCGTGAGGTTCCAATTATTCTGGGAAGGGCATTTTTGGCTACTGGAGGGGCTGTTATTGATGTCAAAGAAGGAGAGTTAGCAATGAATGTGAATGGAGAGCAAGTTAAATTCAATATCTTAAAAGCCATGAAATATCCAAGGGATATTGAGGATTGCGCAAGGATGGACATCATTGACTATGTAGTCAAGGATAAACTCATACAGGAGTCTACATTAGATTTCACAAGGAATTCTGGTTTTGAAGATCTAGGAATCAGTCAAGAGGATTCAGAGGAAGTGGTTAAGTGGCTAAATTCTAGAACTGATGTGGTTTGGAAGAATAAAAATTTTGAATCTCTAGAGCTCACTAAGAGGGGGTTAAAGATTCCTAAACCCTCAATTGAAGAACCACCTGTGTTAGAGCTCAAGCCTCTGCCTAATCATCTTAGGTATGCTTATTTAGGAGAAAAAGACACTTTGCCTGTTATAGTTTCCAACCTGCTCACTGTTTCTGAAGAAGAGCAGCTATTGGCTGTACTGAAAAACTTTAAGAAAGCTATAGGATGGTCTTTAGCAGACATAAAAGGCATTAATCCTTCTTATTGTATGCATAAGATTCTTTTCACTGACCCCACCAGCAGTTCTAGAGAACAACAAAGGAGGCTTAACCCAATAATGAAGGAGGTTGTTAAAAAAGAGATCATTAAGTGGTTGGATGCTGGGATCATATATCCTGTGTCTGATAGTAATTGGGTCAGTCCAGTGCAATGTGTTCCCAAAAAGGGGGGAATCACTGTTGTAGAAAATGAAAAAAAAGAATTAATACCCACTAGGACTGTTACTGGTTGGAGGATCTGTATGGATTACAGAAAACTCAACAAAGCCACTAGAAAGGACCATTTTCCTTTGCCTTTTATAGACCAAATGCTGGATAGATTGGCTGGCAAGGAGTATTACTGTTTTCTAGATGGCTATTCAGGTTACAATCAAATAGCCTTGGCTCCTGAAGACCAACCTAAAACTACTTTTACCTGTCCCTATGGCATTTTTGCCTTTAGAAGAATGCCCTTTGGGTTGTGCAATGCACCAGCCACCTTTCAAAGGTGTATGATGGCCATTTTTACTGATATGATAGAACAGTTTGTTGAAGTTTTCATGGATGATTTCAGTGTATTTGGGGATTCTTATGAAGACTGTCTCATCAATTTGGGCAAAGTTCTTAAGAGATGTGAAGAGACAAATCTTGTCTTAAATTGGGAAAAATGCCATTTCATGGTAAAAGAAGGTATTGTGTTAGGGCATAGGATCTCTAAAGCTGGATTAGAGGTTGATAAAGCTAAAATTGATCAAATTGAGAAATTACCCCCCCCTGTTAATATTAAAGGAATAAGATCTTTCCTTGGGCATGCTGGATTCTATAGGAGGTTCATCAAAGACTTTTCAAAAATTTCTAAACCTCTCAGTCATCTTTTGGAAATCAACACCCCTTTTCATTTTGATGAGGCTTGTTTAAAAGCTTTTGAGGAGCTAAAACAGAAATTGATTTCTGCTCCCATCATCATAGCTCCTGATTGGTCACTGCCTTTTGAGTTAATGTGTGATGCTAGTGATTGGGCAGTAGGAGCTGTTTTAGGACAGAGAAAGAATAGAGTTTTCCACTCTATATATTATGCCAGCCGTACCTTAAATGGAGCCCAGTTGAACTATACAGTAACTGAAAAGGAATTGTTAGCTGTAGTGTTTGCTTTTGACAAATTCAGATCCTACCTGGTAGGCACCAAAGTCACTGTGTATACTGACCATTCTGCCATAAAGTATTTGGTGGAAAAGAAAGATTCCAAACCTAGATTAATTAGGTGGGTCCTTCTCCTTCAAGAGTTTGATATGGAGATTAAAGATAGGAAAGGGACTGAGAATCAAGTGGCTGATCACTTGTCCAGGCTTAATGAGGGACAAGCTGGAGAGTTGAAAGTTGAGCAAGCTATTAGGGAGACCTTTCCTGATGAGCAGCTATTTGTGGTAACCACAAAGACAACCCCATGGTATGCTGATTTGGCTAACTATTTAGTCAGTGGGGTGTTGCCTAAAGAATTGAGTTACCAACAAAGGAAAAAGCTAGTGCATGAGAGTAGGTTTTATCTGTGGGATGAACCTTACATGTTTAAAAAATGTGTGGATCAAATCATTAGGAGGTGTATTGTGGAGGAAGAAAAGGAAGCAATTTTACAGCAATGCCATGATTCGCCATATGGTGGGCATTTTGGTGGAATGAGGACAGCAGCAAAGGTGCTGCAATCTGGTTTTTATTGGCCCACCCTTTTTAAAGATGCCAATCTTTATGTCCACAAATGTGACAGATGTCAAAGGACTGGAAATGTTTCTAGAAGGCATGAGATGCCTTTGAAACCAATTCTGGAAATTGAAATCTTTGATGTCTGGGGCATAGATTTTATGGGTCCCTTCCCTCCTTCTTTCGGTAACCAATATATATTGGTGGCTGTAGACTATGTTTCCAAGTGGGTAGAAGCTGCTGCTCTACCCACAAATGATTCAAAAGTGGTAATCAAATTCTTGAAAAAGAATATTTTTACTCGATTTGGAACTCCTAGAGCCATTATAAGTGATGGAGGTAAGCATTTTGCTAGCAGACAATTTGAAGCTCTATTAGCCAAATATGGAGTTAAGCATAGAGTCTCAACTGCTTATCATCCACAAACCAGTGGGCAAGTAGAAGTTACAAATAGAGAAGTGAAAAGAATTCTTGAAAAAGTGGTAAATCCTTCTCGAAAAGATTGGTCATTGAAACTAGATGATTCCCTCTGGGCTTATAGGACAGCTTATAGAACTCCCTTAGGTTGCTCTCCTTATAAGTTGATATTTGGTAAAAACTGTCACTTACCTTTAGAGCTGGAATATAAAGCAGATTGGGCCACTACTCAACTGAATGTTGATGCTACTGCCTCAGGGGAAAAGAGAGTTCTCCAACTGAATGAAATGGATGAATTCAGATTGAATGCTTATGAAAATGCTAAGTTATACAAGGAACAGATGAAAAGATGGCATGATAAGCAAATCTTAGATAGGCAATTTGCTGTGGGGCAGCAAGTGCTGCTGTTCAATTCTAGACTAAAATTTTTCCCAGGGAAATTGAAGTCTAGATGGTCTGGTCCTTTCAAGGTCACCAAAGTCCATTTGCATGGAGCAGTGGAAATTTCAAATGAGAAAGATGGGACCAAATTCACTGTTAATGGTCAGAGACTAAAGAATTATTTGGGGGAAGGAATTGAAAAAGCAAAAATTTCAATATCCCTCTCTGAACCTTCCACCATTTAAGCCCTTTTTGAATTCTGCTGTGTATATATGTTGCTGTTTTGTTTTGTTTGTTTTCTTGTTAAAAAAAAATAAAAATATATATATATATATATATATATATATATATATATATATTCTGATCAGCTTTTCTTTTTGCTGTTTTTGCAGGTGTTCCAGAATTGAGTTTGGGGGTTGTGGACATTTTTGGTGAAATTTACTCCTTCTCTTTCTCTTTCTCTTATTCTGTCAATTTTTATTGGCTCCATGGTTCGAAAGAATCTTAGGAGTGGGGGAGTTTATGACTCTCAGTCTAAAAACCCCCCAAATGACCCAGAGAGTCATTCCATTACATCCTTCACTTCTGCACACACAATGCAGAGGTTTGAAGAGGTCATGAAATTAAGAGAACCAATCCCTGATAAGGGATTTGAAGGTCATAATTCTTACCCTTCATACGTATATGAAGTGGTTCGGACTCAGAAGTGGGAGAAATTTTATTTACACCCTCAGAATGTGGCCAACATCACGGTTATTCAAGAGTTTTATGCTGAGATTGTAGCAAAAACGCAATCTGAGGTCATCTGTAGAGGGGTAAGGGTTGCCTTTGGACCCAAGGCTATAAGAGAATTTTATTCTCTTCCCTCCAAACCTGGTGATGAATTTCACATTCTGAGAAAGAAATCTGATCGGTCTTTCCTTCAAGAGGTCTTGCTTACCATTGCAGTCCCAGGGACGCAGTGGGATATCATTAAGGATACCCATACAATCCACAAGAAATACCTGGTGGAGAAAGCTCAGGTATGGTATCATTTTATTAGAGCAAGGCTTCTTCCTACAACCCATGTCCATTTGGTGACTAAGGATAGGGCCATTCTGTTGTGGTGTCTACTGACTGGAAAGAAAGTAGATGCTGCACCACTTATCCATAAGGGCATTGGAATCTGTGCCTCTCATAAAAAAGGAAAGTTGTGGTTCCCCAGTTTCATTTCTGGTTTGTGCAAAGAGAAAGGTGTTACTGATGACACCGGTGATAAGATGATGGGAATCAAGGAAATGATCAACCTTGTGTGCATTTCCAAATTGAAAAAAGGGATTGTTTCAAACCTTGAAAATGAATTTGTTAAGGAGGTTTTTCCTGATGTTCCTCAGCCCACCCCTTCCTTTTCAAAAAAGGGCAAATCTGTGTTAAGGGAAGAACCCGAGTGCAGTAAAAAGAAAAAGAAAAAAAGATATTCTGGCATAGGTTCTTCTTCTCAATTTTCTGAACCACCATCTCCTCCACCCCCTGTTTCGGAAAGAGACTTTGAAGCCAGCCCCAAGGTTGATTATACTTGTCCAGGTTGGCTTCACAATGATCTGACTTGGATGTATACAATTTTGAAGGAGCTAAGGGAAGATCATGACCATACCAATATATTGTTTAAGAAAACCTATGAACAATTTTTTGGTGTGTTGAATGATCATGTGAGGTTTTACAAGTATATAGCTGATCGTGACAGGATGATGAATGAATTTTTTCAAAGCACTTTTGTTAATTTCCCTTCCATGCCTATTTTTCCTCTTCATCTTACTTTTCCTCCAATGTCTATCTATTCTGATCCTCAGGTGCAAGAATTTTTCCACACCAGAGCTGCCTCTCAAGGTCGACCCACTGCTCCACCTACTGCAGCTCAGCCTACTGTCAAACCTGAGCAGACTCCTTCTTCCAGAAAAGGAAGTAAATCACAGCCAAGGAGCCAACCAATCATTGAGGAAGAAGAAGAGTTTGAGGAAGAGGATAACACTCCAACCCCATCTGTTTCAGAAGAGTCTGAGCAATCTGAGTCTGAGGACTCAGATTATATGGAAGATTAGGCCAGAAATTCTTCTGGCCCCAGGTTCTTTATGTTGAATTGTCATATATTTTTGTTACCTGGTAGGCATCAGACAGTGGGGACACTGTCCATTTTAAGTTTGGGGGTGAAGAGAATTCTGTGAATATTTGCTGTTTTTAGATTAGTTGATGTTTTATTTTTTTTATGATTTGCTGTTTTGTGAACTGGGTAGTCAAGGTTACTGTGAAGGAGAAGTGCATAATGTTGGGTAGCATTTGGTTTGTCCATAATGAGTCAGCTGAGTTTTTAGGAAGAAAAGAATTCAGTCAGTTGTGAATGTAGAATGTCATGAGTTTTCTTACTGGTTGTTGTGATAGAGGCCATGAGAGTTTGTGGAATTCTGTTGATTGATGCATGGTGTGCATTTAAACAATAGGCATGTGAGATGGTGATTTGCCCAACAATGTGAGATTTTGAGCCTACATACCCAAATTTGTTTTAATGAGAGGTCTACATTGGGTTAGTGAGGCAGAACTTGCTTTGAAGCTTTGTTGAGAAGTGTAGCACTTATTTAAGCCTAAAATGATGAGGGCAATTTTTTTCTGTGTTGAAATGTTTAAACCAAAAACCATCCTTAAAGCAAAAAAAAAAAAAAAAAAAAAAAAAAAAAAAAAAAAAAAAAAAAAAAAAAAAAAAAACAAAAAAAAAAAAAAAAAAAAAAGAAAAGAAAAGAAAAAAATATCTGTCATTATAGCAGCCATTGAGTTGATTGGGTTATGTTTCATGACTTAGTCTCATTTCTTTGTAACCAAGTTAAGCCATTTCCCCACATGAATTCTCCACCCTTACCTCAGCCAAATTTCAACCTTTGCAAGACCCTCTGATTTGGTTTAGTCTGTGTGTCACTTTGGAAACATGAGCATCTTATCAAGCCTATGCTAGATCTTGACCAGTGTTGGATTGAGAGAAACAGAACCCTAGAGCATCAAGTAATTACTTTTGTGATTAAGTGAGGGTGTGAAGGTTACCATCTCTGTGCCGATTGGAAAACTTTGCATGCTGTGTTGAAATTGATTTTTTTTAAAGCACTCTCTTGCCAATATTATGCAGCCTTTTGAGATACTCATGCATTTGAAATTTACTGTGATTGAGAATTTTGATTAATAAAATGATCACCAAGCTGACTGATTGTGAATGATCAAGCTACTGGATTAAGTTCACTCCTTTATTCTGTGATCTTTTGTTAATATGAATTGCTGGAAAAAGTTGATAAGTTGAGCATTGAACTGTTGTTGGGAATTAGTTTTGATAGTTGCTGATTTTTCTTTATGTTACTTGAGGACAAGCAACAATGTAAGTTTGGGGGTGTGATAAGTTTCTGAAATATGACTTAGAGCATGTGTGTTGATATTAAAATGGCAATTAAATGGATATCTTTTACCAAATATAACCCCAAATATTGCATGAAAATGAGAGATTCAGAAATTAATGGCTAATGGGCTGATTTGTGTATTTTTGCAGGTCCAGTTATTCAAAGAGAAGGTTGGTAGCGGGCTGGGCTTTTGTGAAGCCCACAGCTGAGCCCAACCCAAAAGAAAAATCCAACCCAAAGAAAGAAGAAAAAGAATGGGCTCGGTTGAAAATGGGCCGCACCATAAGCCCAATTGAAGAAGGGCTGGCTGAGTTGTTAAGCCCAATTGAAGAAAAAAAAGCAAAAGGAGCTGATCGAAAACCCTAACCATTTCTCTCTGCCGTGCGAACCCTAGCGCCACCCGATCCACCTTCTTTCTCTCCAAAAACCACAGATCCCTCTAAACCTAAGAGCCAGTCCACCCTAACCATCCGCAAAAGAGCCCTGGTTCGAGTGACTGGTGCTAATTTGTTGACCATCAACGCCAAACAACACCTTTTGTTAACAGAATCTGTAGTGACGTGGAGGTCAGTACAAATTGTGAAGCGAAAAGTTGGTCCATTGACCAACAAAGGAAGAAATACGTGGAGGATGCAACGAAAGGGCCCACAGCTTGTGCATGTGCAAGGAAGGTGCTATAAATAGAAGAAGAGCAGTGATTGTGAGCATCCTCTCTGCATCTGGACCCATTTGATTTCTGATTTGGGAAGGATTTTAAGTATTTTTTAGACTTTAAATTTTCTTTGTCCTTTATTTCTCTGTGTTGAGTACTGTTGGTGCAGCAGTGATGTTGTCCGGTTGTTAGGACTCTCATGCTGCACCTTTAATTTCTGCATTTTTTCGTCGTTTTTATTTTGAACATTTAGCCGTAGTGTTAGCTTAACCCTTATGGGTATGAGCTAATTTCATCAAGGTTGGGTGTAGGTACCCGAACCACAGCCTGAATTTGTGTAAATCTCTGTTTCTTAACTTTGTTCTCTTATTGTTCATCGTTGTGTTAAAATTTTCTCTATCCTATTTTTGAGGCCTGATTATAGGATATTATTCAAGGATTTAGTCATTGAGAAATGATTAAATCTAGAACTATGTTGGACATCATGGACTTGAGGGTGAAAGCTCTCAAGGGGTGTTACTCAGAGATGAGAACAGCCTCCATGTTGTGTTGATTGGATTTATTGTTCGTTCCTTTTTTTTAGCACAGAGATGTGTGAATTAAAGGTAAATGATTAAAATGTTTTTAAGAGATTAAAAACAGCAAAAGAAAGTTCAACACATGGCAATTAATTTTAAGAAATTGTTTTAGCACTCATTCGAAGGCTGTGGGGAAGGGGGACTGAACTCAACCTATTTTTCTTCACCAACTTTTCTATAGTTTTTTGATCATCATAATTTTCTTAATTCATAGATTTTAATTACTCCTTTTAAAAAGAGAAAAAGAAAAAGTGTTGGCACTAAATCTGTTTCTGTTCATAACTTAAATTCCAAAACATGATCTTACTTTGATTTTATTTTTATTATGTGTGCCGATTTACAATCACTAACTGGATAAGTTAGGAAACTTGCTAAAGATCCTTGAGGGAACGATATTTGGGACTCTTAAAAGCCCTATATTACTTGTTGCCGCGTATGCTTGCGCGTGTATTTGCACATTGTAGTAAATAACCAACAGGAGGCAATAGAGGTATTTCATCCGGGAATACCTCCTCGAATTCTCTAACTACAGGTACATTCTGAATTTGATCGTCAACCGAGGTCTCAGTCTCGATCGACAAAAGATACCCTGCTGCTCCCTTGAGGAGCTCTTTTCTAACTTGTAATAAAGAAATGAGAGAGAAGGGTTGAAAATTACCATCTTTCGCAGGAACAACGACTTTCCCCGATCGACAGTCCAACGTTATCCCATTTTCCGTCAACCAGTCCATACCGATAATCACATCGAAATTGAATACCGGTAGGACCACCAAGTTTACTGTATACGTATTCCCTTCATACTGCAAAATAACACCTCTGCAGATTTCTGAGGCTGTGCACGATCCTCCAGTAGGGGTACTGATGTGTAACTCATAAGGTAACGGGGTTGGGGTGATGCCTATTCTCATAGCAGTGTGCTTTGCCATAAAAGAGCCAGACGCTCCAGAATCAAAAATAACAGAGATTGGGTGACCATTTAAAGTGACATTACCTTTGATCAAGTTGGGATACTTCTGCGCTTCGTTCGCATCCAGTGTGAACACCCGTGCTTGCGTAGGTTGTGGATTAGCGTTCTGGGGGCATTCGTAAGCAAAATGTCCTTGCTGGCCACATCTGAAACATGCATTGTTGCTCTTGCGACAAACTCCAAAGTGGTTCTTACCACATGTAACACAAGTATTCGCACCCTGACGTCCAGTTGACGATTGACCAACAGTATTGCTTCTCTTAAAATTTGCAGGCCGCGCCTGCAACTGCGGACCTCTGCCTCGACCCACACCAGGTGCCTTCCTGAAGAATCTGCCTGCTCTGTTTCCTCCGTGGAATTGTGTTGGTTGCTTATTCAGATTTTTGGCCTCATTGATGATTCCTTCTGCCAGACGACTCTGATTGATGAGCTCCGGAAGTGTACGATTAGTCGTCGTTAATATGAGCTTACGGATTTCTGGATGTAATCCACTTTCGAATTTCTCCACCTGCCATTCCTCATCGAAAATATTCTGGTCAAAGTTGGCGTACTCTATCAGTTGCCCAAATTTTGCAATGTACTCATTGACCATCATGTTGTCCTAACCTGAGTGACAGCAGTTCAGTGTGCTTCATTCTTCTCATTGCTTTAGGAAAATACTTATCCAAAAAGACTTGTCTGAACACGGCCCACGTCAGTTCAACGTCCTGAGCTCTCAGCAGAGCCCTCGCACCAGTCCACCAGGTTAGAGCTTCTCCCATCAGCTGGTACGATGCATAATCGGTCTTCTGAGCTTCCGGGCATGCCATGCGTTCGAATATGTATTCGATCATCTGCAACCACTTCGCTGCAGCCTCAGGGTTGTCTTCACCCTCAAAGGTAGGTGGTTGAAAGTTGCGGAAGTCTTTCAACCTCCGACGGGCAATTTCTTCTGCATTGTCATGCAGTGGGGGTTGGTTCTGGTTCTGTTGCCTATGATCGCGCTATTCTTGGCTCATATTCTGGATGAATGTTGCCAGTCCCCCAATGGTGGTGATAAGATCCTCTTCCGCATCGCCAGACCTTCCCCGAGTTGAACCGCGATTACCTGCCATGATTCTGCACTCACAATATCATGAAATGAGTTGATCAGGCTCACTGCAAGTTATTTATGGCAGCAGTTCCAAGTAGGTACTCGAGTTCAATTCGGATAAGCTAACTATGCATCCGTGTCTTATCACAGCACGGTCTTAACAATCTAACTACACTAGTTAATATATATATATATAAACAATTAAACTATAGCATATTTAGACAGTCAATCAGCAGATAAACACAATCAACAATTAATTCAATCAATCACAAGCAAAACCATGGATCAAACTGCTCTGATACCAATTAGTGTAACGCCCTCCCTTGTATGCATCCAAGAGAGTCATTTGCTAAGCGGAATTAGAGTCTTTAACGACACATAGCTAACAAAGATTCTTATTCTAACTTCAAATCCGAAAAGCGTTTCAAAATTCTTCTCATTTCTGTTTTGACGAATAAAAAATATTTCAAGTGATTTAGAAAGAGCACATTGAGGGCTTCGCGTGCATATAAAATAATAGTAATTCGGAGTTCGTTTGCACCTTGAAACATAATCCGTAAGGTGCACGGTAAAAATTCAGCACTTAGACGTTCAAAAATTCCTTTCGCAAAACGTTTTTCCAAAGCAGCCGCTGTTCATAAAAGTTCAAAATAAAATAGAAGATGATAAAGTCTACAGTCATCCAAGAGTACCAAAATATTAAGCATTACAGTCATCCAATCAATCAAACAGTAACAGTGAAAGTCCATGCATCAGCAAGCAACAGCAAACATCACGCCTTCAAATGCTTTTACGTCCTCCTGCCATTTAGGAAAATAGCAGCCCCAAAGGGGTGAGAATAATCCCAGTAGTGTGGCAAAAAAACCAATAATATAACAGTATTAACTAGGCACAAAATCATAAACAGCCACTTCAACATATCCTTGTTCCTTTTCCTTGTTCCTTTTCATCATATATATATATATATATTGCGTATATAACGCCTTTCCTTTGCGCTTTTAGCACCGTCGTGCGCGCACTTCACAGTGGACATCCCATACATGGCACCTGAGCTCGGTGGATTCCAACTGTGGGCCTATGCGGACTGATGCCAAGTGTCCCATACCCTGGTACCTTAGGGATGCCTATATGATGCTTGCTCAAACACATGGTCCTGTACATAACTATTCTAAGGTGCAAGGCTATATGATCTTGGTACATGCATGCCATGCTATGCTTTCACACACAAAGCGTAAAAATAAATGCGGTATGATGTAAGGTGCATGCTTATATACTTGTCATATACGTTATGCTGCCACATAACAACTTTACCTCATCATCATAATGCCATCAAGGCACATTCTCGGCAGTATACTTTTATCATCAGGAACATAATACTTTTACGGAGTATGGAGCATCATGTCACAACTTTATACCAGTAGTCAATAGTCACATTAGGTAATATCGCCTGACACTTACCTTGCGCGCTTTAAATAATTCCAAACAGCAGCGAACTATGCTACGTTTCTCACTTCTTATGCGCACCTAAATCAATTACAATCAATCATTCACAGCAACGTTTTACAGCAGAAACAGTGAGCATACAACAACGTTTTACAGCAGAAACCGTGAGCATACAACAACGTTTTATAGCAGAAACAGTGAGCATAAAGCAACGTTTTACAGCAGAAACAGTGAGCATAAAATAGTGAGTTGTTCTTTAAAAACAGTGAGCAGAAAAACAGTGATGTTTTCCTTAAAAACAGTGGGCAGAAACAGTGTCGTTTTACAGCAGAAAAACAGTAGCACCTTACAGCAGCAAACAGTGACCATTTTCAAACAGAAACAGTGACATCTTGAGCATCAAAACAGTGGCAGAAACAGTGGCATTTGAGCGTCAAAACAGTGACATAATCAGTGGCATTTGAACATCAAAACGGTGACATAAACAGTGGCATTTGAACCTCAAAACAGTGACATAAGTAGTGATATTTGCACATCAAAACAGTGGCATGAATGGTAGCATTTGAACATCAAAACAATGACATAAGTGGTGATATTTGAACATCAAAACAGTGGCATACATAGGAGTATTTGAACATCAAGACAGTGGCATAAAGAGTAGTATTTGAACATCAAGATGGTGACCATTTAATGCAGAAACAGTGACACATTAAGTATTAAAACAGTGAGCATGTTGTGCAGAAACAGTGGCATGTGAGGCACTAAAACAGTGAGCATTTTGTGCAGAAACAGTGGTATGTGAGGCACTAAAACAGTGAGCATTTTGTGCAGAAACAGTGGCATGTGAGGCACTAAAACAGTGGGTATTTTGTGCAGAAACAGTGGCATCAAAATGGTGATCATTTCAAACAGATACAGTGGTATGTTTATCCTCAAAACAGTGGCACTTTCATACAGAAACAGTGGCATCAAATCAAGCATAGCAAGGAGACTTTCATACCATAACTAAAGCATACAAGTCATCATCAAATAGCTCCACCCTTATATCTTTATCATGCTCATTCAAGAATCCAAAACATAACAAGACAGAATCAAGGAGAGTTCACAAGATAAAAGACATCTCAAGCACACACATGGTTACACAAAATGAAAGAAGTCTAAGTTCTAAGCTTACCTCTTGAAGCACACCCTAGATGATCAAAGATTGCACACAACACCTTCTAGTTCCACCCAACAACATGTTCACCCTTCCTATAAGATGGTTTATGCGCACAAAATGGTGAGGAGAACAATCTGGGCAGACTCCAAAGGTGAGGAACTCGGCTGGACAGTGAGGAAATGAGAAGAAAAAGCTTACACTTCACTTGGTGTTTAGGCCACGGTTTAAGAGGTGTGAGGGAGATGAGTTAGCAAAGTCTTTCTTTCTCCTAGAGCTCTTGCATTCACGGCTTGAGGGTGAGGGAAGAAGAAGAGAGTTGGCTTAGTTTGCAAAGTGAGGAAGGCTCCTCTTGTGCGCACAAGATAAAGAGGAGGGAGGAAGGGTTGGAATGATGAAACATCATGACAAATTCTGATTTCTTGTGGAAGTGGGGCTGCAAGTTTAGTCAAAGCAAGCAATGAGCTTGCTTCTTGCACACTCTAGGCGCATGCAAGGATGGTGGAAGGGGGAAATTGCCACCTTGTGCACATGCAAGGTTGGTCTCTTGGTCAACAAGCTATGCAGATTTTGTGTCATTAGAAATCTGATTTTAGACCTCCCCATGAGCGCCTAAGTGAGGAGGATGCAGCCCAAAAGAAAGGCTAAGGAGTACAAGTGTCTTCCATGCAATAAGGTTGAAGGCAAATGGTGCACATGCTAGGAGGTGAGGTGGCGGTCATGCAAGGGCCAAGTTGGAAGATTTCCTAAGGTTCCTCTACCTTCCTATGCGCATGGATGAGGAGGAAGGATACATCTTGCCATGTGGAAGTTCCTTGCTACACAAGACAGCCTTGTAGGACAAAGCTTAAGGAGGATAAGGGTGGATATAACATTGGGCTGATCTAGCTTGACCCAAGGACCTCTTTGGGCCATCGGCCATCACAAGAAAAAAGTCCAACAAAGCAAGCCTAAATGTGATTACTACAAACACTAGCCCACTTCCCAAGCCCTTCAAGCACCAAAGCCTTAAAACATACAATCAAATTACTCATATGATTTTAATAAAAGTTACACATGCCTACATATGTACCCTCCTATCATTTAATTTAAATACTTCACTAACTTACTTTAGTCCCACCCTAGGGAAAAGGTCATGTAATTCGCAAGCCACCATACATAAACCAAAAATTTGAATTCTACACATGCATCTATATCATTATAACACTTATGTATTTTACTAATTATGTGGGATGTTACATACTCACTCTCCCTCTCTTTACTCACTCTCCCTCTCTTCTCTTTCTCTTCTTCCACCATCAAAGCCACTGCACCTCCACCTCCACCTTCCTCACCGCCTCACATCACCACCTTCCTCTCTTCACTCATCTCACCTCTTTCTTTCTCCCTCTCCTCTCTTCAATCGCACCACCACCGTGCCACACCAACCTCACTCCCTCAATCCTCCATAGCCACCATTCTTCATCATTTCACAAACCGTGAAAAACCCATAACCACCGTCAACCACCACTTCTCAGCACCACTACACCACCGGAGGTCACAAAATTGTGGGGTTTTTCTTCCAAGTGATAAGGTTTATCAAATTCACTTTTTTGCATTCAATGGCTGGTGACAAGGTAAATTTGATGATACTTGATTTATTAATGCAATGGTTGTTTGATATTGCTATGTTTCCATGGTCATATGAATGCTGGTGGTATTTGACCTTTCATGATTATCTTCGTTGTACAAATCTGGAATTGCATGCTATGTGTTTGTTAAATTGTCTCATAGGAAAAATCAAAGTGAATTGCCTAGTGCATACTTGATGGCTTTCATAGGTGTGTATATATGCTAATCCATGGTTGTCATACTTGAAAATGCATCATATAGCAAATACATGCCAAGTGTTTAAAATTTTATCTTTCACAAGTAACATGTATTTGCTTAGATGCATTGGGTGGAAATAACTTGAATACCAAATGCCACAACCACATGATAATTGATGTTATTTTGGTCCATGAGAGTATAATTCTGATTTCACATACTATTTGGTTATGACTTCTTCCAAAGTTTGGATATGGACTGATTGAATAAATTACTGGCATGAAATGTTATGGGATGATTTGGCTAAATACAGTGTTGACCTATAATAAGCATGAGATAAATCTGGGAATTGGTTGTTGGTTTTCTAATATGCCGAATTTTTATGACATTTTGCTAAATGATGCACATACTTGGATTCTATTGTGTTGGAACTCTTCTGAGTGCAGGGTAAAAATATCACCAAAAAGACTGCTGCTGGTGGTAAGAAGATTGGAAGAAGTAGTGCAGCTGGCACTAAAAGACCTAGGGCCCCTGCCCTCATTGATTTTGATAGTAACTGGTTCCTCACACCTGAAGCACAGGACCGGTACTACAATTGGTTCATGAAAAAGAAGATTATTCAAGAGAGGAGAATCAGTGAGTTTCTTGCGGAGGACTGTCCAGTGAGATTGACAATTGAGCGGAGAGGTTGGAATAAATTGGTCCACTTTCCAAGAGCCAGTTGCAGCACAATCTTAAGGGAATTCTGTGCTAATGCGGACCGAGACACTGTGGAGAGCACCAGAAAGAGTTGGGTGGGGGGGAAAGAGGTCTCCTTCACAGCATTTCAGATTGAGAGGTTCCTGCAAACTTCTTGGGATGCCACAAAGTCATGCTATTTTACAGACCAATTTAATAGGATGCAGCCTATTGAAGGGGTATATAGAGCGGAGATGCCTGCCATTGCTGCGAGAATACGGGAGGGTATCACTCAGCCTCATTCTGCTTGGAAGCCGAAGCATGGTCAACCTGATATACCTGAAAAATTAGATCGGCTGGACCTTAATGAGGAAGCAATCTTCTGGCACTCATTCATCAACTCTACCATCATAGCCTCCACTAACCTGAGTGATGTGAATGTGGAAAGAGCAGTTCTACTGTATACTCTTTTGGGAGGGAAGAACCTTCACATTGGGGCCATTCTGTCTGATAGAATAGTCTACATTATTACTCAGGGCAGATCAGACATTAGCTTAGCTCATTGCTCGCTGATTGAGCACCTCTGTATACAGGCAGGTGTGGAAATACCTGAGGAAGAGCCACGAGATGTGAAAATCAAGAAAGATCTGACTCAAGATCATTTCAATGATATGCAGAAAGAATCCCGCATGCAAGCTATTTGGAAAGCATCTGGCGGTACAATTCCACCTCCACCACCAGTCTCCTCAGCAACTCCGACAGCTGATTCACTTTTGCTTCATGCTATTGACCAGCGTCAACAGCAAATGATGGTTCAAAACCATTACATGATGAGTATGATGGAGAAGCTTTGCCTTGATAGAGGGATTGACACGGCTAGCTTGATGGCACAATTTCCACCACCCCCTGCACAGGCTGGTCCATCTATGGCTCCTACTACGGATGTTGCTCCTGCCACTGATGTTGCTGATGATGCTATTCTTGCGGATCTTGAAGCTGATGCTGTCATGGATGACGCATAATTTCATTTTCACTATCACCCACTGCACATTGCCAGTTCCTTAGGCAACTCGTTTTGATGTTTAAGTACATTGTTGATGATTATGGTTACTTTTTTGACTCTTGTTCAGTATTTTCATGATTATTCTGTTTTTCTGATTTAACAAGTGTGTGTGTGTTCAATCTGGCAGAATTATCTTTCATCTAGTATAGTTTGTTGCTGAGGACATCAACATTCTAAATCTGAGAATTGTCGCATGACATGCTGAATGCGAGATCTGATAATTACTGCGGAACAACACCATGGAAAAGACGTCTAAACATAAATTTTTCTGAAAAGGGGAGACATTTTAACCCTCAATTTTTGTTTATTTACTGTTTTCTGCATCTAATATATATATATATATATATAATGATAAAAATTCCTGAATAAGCAGTTCCAGATTGTTTTAAGCGTACTCAGTAACATAATTTAGTTAGATGAAGCATGATATATGTGAGCAAGTAATTGTTTTAATCTGAGAATGATGACTGCTTGTTTTTATAACTGTTTGGTGAATTCTTTTTTGGATAATGCTTCATGTGTAGCTCTGAATTGAGATTCTACTTTGAATTATAACTGTGAGGATTTGAGCCTAAACAGAAATTTTTTTCAGAGAGGCCTCACTGTAGTAGTTTCTAGAACTTGAACTGTTTCTCTAGCTTGTATGCATTATTGATATGACAAGGGCATTGTTATTCTTGCTAACTTATAGCCAAACAGCCTACCCGTAAAAATTTCCATTGTTAAGCCCCTTTGAGCCTTAGACCAGATCATTCAAACCTAATGAAAGTTGCTTAACCCTGTTCCTTTTGACACACCCTGAGAGATTGAATGTTGATCAAAGAAGAAAAGTCAAATCACTTCTAAAGAAAGGAAAAGTTAAGTAGCTGAACAAAGAAAAGAAGAAAAATTGCAGCTCAAAAGAGAAATGAAAGAAGATATCTGCAAACAAGGAAAGAAAAAGGTAGTGAAGAAAGGGAAAGAATCTCAAGTTGTAAAATGAGGCGAAGCCTGGAAGAGAATGAAGTGTTATTAAAATCAGCATTTCAATCTCTCCACTCAGCTTCTGACCAAAAGACTCTCACCCCCAAACCAAACCAAGTTATAACCTATCAAAGACCTTTAGATCAGTATATGCATGTCAAATGGATTCCTCATTCTTAGGAATTGAGAATAAGTTCAAGCAATGGAATTCCTGCTACACTGACGGATAAGTGTGAAAACCTTAAACACTGAGTGTGATGAGAGTACATTTAAACTGGTGAGGAATGTTCAAGCTAGAGTTTAAATTCTTGTTACAACTGAAAATCATTATTGGAAGTTTTTAACAAGAAAGTTATACATGCATAGCAGTCTGAATTCTTAAGATGTTGTGTACCATGTTTTCACAGAATTATTCTTTGCTAATAATTTGAATCTATTATATTGCTGAGGATAGCAAAGTTCAAATCTGGGAATTGTTTGATATGCGCTCAGCATATCAGGAAATCTAAGCTCAAAAGAGAAAGAATATGATTAGATTTTAAGCAAAAAAGCAATAATCACTGTTGATCTGTCAATATTTTAAATCAGAGATATACTGATTTTATGTTGATTTCGTAGGAAAAATGAACAAATTGGAGCTAAAGAGGAAAAGCTAAACTGAAGACCCACGCTGAGAGCGTGGGTATGATGCTGTAAGCGTGAGAAGACTTTTTCAGACAGAGGCAACCACGCTCATAGCGTGCGACTCACGCCAGCAGCGCCAGTGATCCAAAAAAGGCAGAGACAACCACGCTCATAGCGTGGGATTCACGCCAGCAGCACCAGTGATCTAAAACAGGCAGAGACAACCACGCTCATAGCGCGGGACTCACGCCAGCAGCGCCAGTTACCCAAAACAGGCAGAGACTACCACGCTCATAGCGTGAGATCCACGCTGAAGGCGCCAGTCACTCTTGCTTTCCACGCTCATAGCGTGGGATCCGCGCTGAGAGCGCCGGTTTGCGAAATCACAGAACCGCGTTTTGTAAAAGGATAAATTTGAAAAAGGGAAAAAGGTTATAAATAGACCTCTTGACACAACCCTAAGTATCACTATTTTCTGACCTAAAGGTGGAAGACCGTCGCTGCGGAGAGAGCTGTTCTTCGTTCGTCGTTCATCATTTTCTGTAATTTACGATTTCTTGTTAAGTATTATTTGAGATCAACCATGAATATGGTTGGCTAGATCTTCTTATTGTGGTAAGGGTCACAACCCTGAATGTGAACCCCTTGTAGTTTGGATCTGATTTATATATGTTTATCTTTCTGCATCTATTTTCCTTCGCTCTTCATCTCATTGTTCTTTTAGATCTGATCATTCTAACAGACCACTAGGGTTAGGATTCACAATAGGAATATTGGGATCCTAATTCCCGAACAGGAGGAAAATAGTTGTTCATGTAGGGACTAGGGATAGGCTACATGAACTGCAAACGTGAAAGATTCACCAAATTGTATGTTTAATCTGAAAAAGAATCTCTAAGGAATTAGGGTTCTAATAAGGTTAAGATCCCTAAGGAATTAGGACTTAACCGATTAAATAAAAGATGGTGAATCGTTTGATCAATGGGTAATTCATATGTAAATTTACATTCAGATTACAAGGTGGGGATCAAACAGGTGTTAGTACTCTTACTGCAATCTTTTTACAATTGTTTTTCAAACCTTAATTTTATGCGATTTGTTCATCCGTTTTCAGAAAACCCTAAAAATACGCAATTTACTTTTTAATTTACTTTTCGTTTCAAATCAACAACAATTGCCACCTCTCTTGATCCGTTCAACTTAAGGGGACTGGTTATTGTAGTACTTGGTCTACAATCCCTGTGGAGACGATCTTACTTTCACTTTTATTACTTGGAAAGATCGGTATACTTGCCGAGTTCGCAACAGTAACCTATACAACCATGTATAGCCGTCAGTTTACGTCAAATTACAACAAAACGCGAAAACGTCAAAAATCCTCCCCACCCCCTTGGATGGTTCGGCCAACATAGTGCATTTTTAGGATTTATTTTTCTAAATTTTCTTTCTCATTTTATTACACTTCCTTAGGTTACTAAAAGGCTAGTTCAATCGCCGTTTTTCTGTTTTACGACTTTTACGCAACGTTTTGCGAAATATTTCAATTTACGCACATCAGGCCAATTTCACCACTTATTATTTTTGCATTGATCCTTCCACATGCCAATCACCACACAACCCTACTAATTACCTTTTTAACACACAACACATCACTAAAATTTTCCAAAACACCATTTCCTCATTTATACCTCAATGGCCGAATTCTACACATAGTCCAACCAAGGATTTTTCACTCAATTCCTATGATCCACACCTCACACAATCACTTCATATCATCATATAATCACACTACAATTCACCATACAACACATCAACACAAAATTCAAAAATCCAATTCATGACCTCAAATTTTCCTAAGTTAAAAATCATCATTTTTCGCTTAAAATCTTCATTGCCTTTCTAGCATTAATACATCATTCTAAGACATTATCATCTAATAGACATTTTCTATTTGAGCTCTCTAACACAACACATCATAAAATCCCTCTTTAGGGTCAAGAATCAAAACTCAAAAATCAACCAATGAAATGTTGAAATAACTCACCCAAATGCAAGGTATATGGCTCCTCCTAAGCATACTCCACCATTGGAGCATGAAAAAGCTTCATGAACACCAAAAATCCTCACAAAACCGCAACTATAATTGAGCTAGATCTCCTCACACAGACGATTTCAAGGCTTGAAAGTGGTACCAATGTGTTTAGAAGGTGTTTTTCATCAAGATTCAAGACAAGAATCGTTGAATTCAGTGGAGAAATGGCTAAGTTATGGCCAAAGGAAAATTTGCATGAAAATGGAGGGGAGGGGTTGTTCTTTTGCGCACAAGGAGAGAGAAAGTGGGGAAGGTGGTGATGAATAGTAGTTTTTAGGTACTTTAAGTGATTTAAGTGGGAACGGGTCCCACACGATTTAAAACTCATCCGAATTTCTCTCCGATTTCACTAAACGTCCGAAAATTCAAAACTTATTTAGAAATTCTAATTTTTAACATTAACTAATGTCCTTTAATTATACTTGATCAGATGAATCCGGAGTTTTCCGGTCATTCGGAGAAAACACTGTTTTACGCTATTGCGCGCGCCGTTGGCACGCTTCTCAAAACTGACTTAATTCCATCGAATATTTCCAGAAATCATATTTCCTAACTCTATAAACCATTTATAAATCATATTTGAAACCTAGAGCTCAAAATTCCACTGGCATGTTTTACGGTGCAATCTTACTACCGTATATTTACCCGCAAAAAATATTATTCACTAATTTTTCTGAAACTTGCCTATCCACTCAATTTTTCGTTCTGAATCCATTTCCAGGCTTATTTTTATCATCTGAGACCTTCTACTCAATTTTTATCTTCATAGGGTTGCGTGTTGGCTAATTACCGTTTTGCCATTTCTTTGTATTTTGGCCTATCCTTTGGGATTTTCACTAATCCATCACTTGATCACTCACTTAATAATTTAATTACTTAATTTAGAATTGCGAGGTGTTATAATGGGAATGGTATTATGACCTCCATGAGATTAACAATCTAAGAGACAAAAGAGCTCTTGGATTATGATAAGATGTATGTTTGCTACGTTCTGTTATATGCATGTACAGTAAGTGAACTATGGGGTAGAGTGATCCTCCAAGGACCCTTAATTTACTGAGATTTTATCTCACCCCATATTATGGGGAATACATGAAAGTAAACTGGCCTTTGAAGGCCGATGCATGTAAGGTGTAAAACAAAAATTTTACTGCGGAACATACATGCACACATAGGTTCATGCTTTAAGACAGCATGATGTTACCTTGTTTTTGGCCTGATCAGTCAGGGAGATCAGATGTCAGGCTTGAAGGGTTCAAACCCTCTAATGGTGATCCACACCACCGTTCGTCAATGATGCAAGAACCCTTTCTTGAAAGCCACCAGATGAACACCACAGTGAGGCTTGCTATGCGCACAAGTGGTGAAGGTGGAGGCTAGGTATTCTGTTTGGAAAGGTGTAGTGAACTACCCTACAGAATGGTGCATAGATGGAGGAGAGTTGGTAGGTTTTCTCAAAACCCTAAGGTGAGGAACAAGTCATGTTATGCGCACACTTGGAGAGGAGGAGGGATTTAAATCATTTAAAATGAAAACAAACTTTCAAACTGCTTTGAAATTTGCGCATAGAACAGTGAGATAAGGTGGAGCTGTTGCAAAACTAACTTTGCCAACAACCTCCAATCTTATCCACATGAAATTAAGTTCAAAATAATTTAAACTTAAATTCATAAACTATCATATAGTATATACTTCTCATGCGCATAATTCAGCCCCAGAAGGGGTCCAAATATATTGAGTAGTTGCATTCAAAATTTGAATCAACTCACCCACTGATTCCCTCAACCACCAAATCTGAATGGAGGTTTGTTTTAAGTGATAAGATGACATTCTTATCACTTAAACTTGCGCACCAAACAGCCAAGGAAGTGCTTCCAAAGATGCTTCTTGATCCAAGGAATATGCTCCAATAAGATCCTGTCTTATCCTTTTGTTATGAAACAACTTTTCAAAAACAATTCAAATTCGAATTCAAACACTTGAATTCAAACGTTCAAACATTCAAATTCAAAATTCAAAATTCAAAATTCAAAATTTCAAATTTCAAATTCAAAATTCGAATTTCAAAATTCAAATCCAAATTCAAATTTCAAAATTCAAATTTCAAATTTCAAATTTCAAATTCAAAATTCAAAATTCAAATATTTGATTATTAATTTAACTAATTAAATTAATTAGTAATAGCTTGGACTATCCAAGCCCATTACTAAACTCCATGCACCACCCACCCATTTAGGTGGGCTTCCAAACAGCTTTTTGGGCTAACAACCATTATTAGGCCCAATACCTTTAAAGCTAGTCCATCATGACTACAAGGTGTTAGTGTGTGACCCATTAGGTCCAACTTAGCTTCTGACATAACTGGGCTTGGGCCCAACAAGCCCACAACCCAATTAATGACAACACAGAGCACTAGCAATGCTTTGTTGCCCCATAACTAGTCAGATTAATGACTTGATCAACCTATTGCACATATTTGGTTGCCGTATGTATTTCCCTTCGTCTTGGTTATCTTCCCATTAACCTAGGGTAAGGAAATGTATCAACCCTTGAGGTTTAGGATAAGCTTTATTCGAAATAGGGAATCTTCAATTTACTGACTCTAAAGGCAGATCATCTCATGATCTCTTTTACTATGCATAGATTCCCGAGTCCCTGCAAATGTCATCCTGATTTCTCCGGTTTACAGATAACCTAATCTCTCACAGAGATTTGACGAATTCCTTCAGCTTATTACCCTAGCCCTGTGCCCTTTAAGGACACGCCCAACAGTATACCTATGAGTCTCCATGTTTCAGGCAGACGAGGTATACAATCAAAGCATGTCTTCAAGAACACAGTCTAGGTAATAACTTATGGTCTAAGGAAAGACATACCCAAACATAAAGAGATTACTCTAATGACACTATCTGTGAGATTTCCTCATAGAGTCTCTTTTGGGTCTGTTCAGTGCGAGCTATACTCTTATAGCTCCACCCACGACTTTAGCTAAGATATCTCCATATCTGCAGCTCATGAGGTCTTTACCTTGTATCCATATACAAGTAGATAAGTCGTACTAGTCTTTACTCGAGATCACTGATCCCCAAACTCAGTGTCTCTAGACTAGGAACATATAATTAGGAATAGACATGCAATATCCTTGAATCCTCATGATCGTGATCTCATCACAGATACTCAAGAGATACCTGTTCTATTCCAAGGGGTTTATCCAGTTCGTTCATATAATATTAACAGTAATATTGAGACACAATATGAAACTGAATAAATAGTGCTTTCATTTATTTGCGACAAACAAAGTTCTACATCTAGTGTCCTTTATTTAATCAAAAGATTGTCTCTAGGACACCCATATGCTAACAATACATTTAAGGTATCTCCACAGATGGAGAGGGAGTGTCCCAAGGCAAAAGGCCATCTATAGCATGATGTTTAGCATATGATGATCATTGTTTATCCTTATGATGTATATTATGATTGTACATATGAGATGTATTTTGAGACCTAGATGAAGGCTATGTTTATTTTGGCATGATTCAAATGATGTATATTGGTTATAGAGAATAATGTATGTGGATCATGTAATCTTATGTTTAGATGACATTTATGTTGAAGAGACAATGATGTATGTAATTGGACATTTACTTATATATATATTATGAGATGAGACATTCACAAGGATGAATGCCATAGTATGAAAAATGCGTGAATATAAATGTTGATCAATTACATTGAGAATTGATGTAAAGATCATGTTAAATCCATGACAAATTATGTATAAGTTAAGGATGTTTTTAGTTGGTCCATGGATGGATATTAGATTTAAAGCTTTGAGATGGCTAAAAATAGCATGAACTATGTTCAAATGTCAATTAAACGACGCTATGAACTTGGAGAGGGGTTAAAAGCCCTATTATATAGCAAAACAGGGTTGTTATGCTTTGTGTCCAGGGAGTAATCAAATAGATAATTGATTACTGTGCTGGCAGAAACAAATTTTGAGCCTCTATCTTCAAAGTAATTTAGAGCAGTAATCGAATACTTGAGAGCAGGTAATCGATTATTTCCTGTGATAATGGAGTATTCTATTACTTTTTGAATTATAACCAATTACTCTTGCTCCATTAGGCTTAAATCCACTTTTAATGAGTTGTGATGCTTAATTTAATGTAGAGTAAATATCATTTTCGGTTCTCAGCAAATTTTACGATATCCGCTTTAGTCCCTAGCAAATAAAAAGGTTATTCGTGGTCCCCTAAGAAATTCAAAGTGGACCCATTTTAGTCCTTTTGAGGGACTAATGTGGGTCTTTTTTGAATTTATGAGGATCCACGATTTCAACTAAATAGATCCATTTTGAATTTCTTAGGACCACAAATAGCCTTTTTATTTGCTAGGAACTAAAGCAGGTATCGTGAAATTTGCCGAGGACCAAAAAAAATATTTACTCTTTAATGTAAATGGACCTTAGTGGAGTTAACTCAACTTGTCCCAAGATTACTTAAGGTCTCACTGAGATTAACCATTGTTTATAATTGGTAAAGGCTTAAGATCACATAGATGTGAGGTATGCATAAATAATTATGATT
Source organism: Gastrolobium villosum (assembly GCA_032173675.1). Lineage (NCBI taxonomy): Eukaryota > Viridiplantae > Streptophyta > Magnoliopsida > Fabales > Fabaceae > Gastrolobium > Gastrolobium villosum. The sequence continues at coordinate 54,905 of JAVKPL010001722.1, forward strand.
AAGAATGAATTAGTAGAGTATGTGCAATAATTCCAAAAAGGAAAAAGTGAAATTAACACCAGACTAACTTTTGGAGATAATGGATGATATTAAGTTAATTGAGTTACGATTAAGTTCTTGAATTATGTAAGTACAGAATTATTCATTTAATAGAAAAAGAGAAAATAAGTAAAAATTTATCCATATTGTAATTGCGCTTAATATTATATATAATGATAACAAATCGATTCTAAAATGTGGTATTACATGTTCTATGTGTTTTATCTATAAAAAAAATGTTGTCACCACATTCCATTAACAATTCTAACAATCCTAATTGTTAAGACGAATGTCAACGGCGGAGCCACATGTTATCATGGTGTGGCATTGTCCCGGACTAAATTTTAACAAATTATACTTATCATGTATAAATATATAATTAATTATAATTTAGTTTAGTCTACAATTATAATTTGGCTCGGGCTAAAATTTGTAATTTGACCTATCAAAAAATTAAAATATATTTGATAAGAGATTTGGGTAAGTTGTATTGCGTTATGTGTTTCTTTTCCATTTATATAAAAAAATTCAATAAAATTAAAAAATATTTAATAAAATTATTATTCTTTTTTATGCTTCCTGCTCAGGTATTTTATATTTAATATAATTTAAATATATTATGATATAAACTAACTAAAATTAAGAAAAATAAATACACATATAATTTTTTGGTCCAATCTGAATTTGCCACCGATGAATTGAATGTGATGATTTCTTTTTCTTTTTCTTTTTCTTTATCAACTTCTGAATACACGGTGATAAACCTGTCTAGTGTCTATCACCTTTCATCAATCTTCATTGGATCGACTGCATAAAAGAGCGCAGTAGGGGCAAAAAAGTCATGAACCCAGAATCGTCACTTACTAACGATTCCCGTGTTTTCAATTGACCTCTCTCATTCATTATTCCCTGTTAGTGAGTTTCTTTCTTTCTGTTATTTTGTTTCTTTCGAATTTAGATATAATAATATGAGATTCACAGGTTCAGTTATCAGAACATGCATCCTTTTATCCTTTTTTTTTTTAACTATATAATTATGTAGCCATGTGTTTGTAATAGTTTCCGCTGCTATTCCTTCCGTTGCCGTATAACTAACCCCGTCATTTTCAAAATATCTTTGTTCTCTGCGATATATCTCATGAATCAATTTAGTGTATGTGCCCTTGGAATGGAAGCCTAAGGTTGTTGTTTGATGGAACTGAATGTTTTCTTATGTATTCAAATATGGTCTTATAACCATGTGACTGAGAAGTCACATGTTCGAATCAGTCTCTTGGAAATGCAAGTAAAGCTGCTTACTATAGACCCACACAATGAGTTTGATTATGTCGAGGAATCCAAGTGTGAGTGGGTGGAGTCTCACATTGATTAAGAATGAACTAAGTCAGCACCATATAAGTAGAAGGACCCATGCACCTAATGCCTTAAGGTTTTGGGTTTAATTATGGTGTTCTGAGCCAACTTATTATTGCTGGCATGCTGCTCACTTGGCTTATGGTTGACAGTTTCTCTCCCTTCCATGAGCTTCATGTGCACGGCCCAACAGATTAGACCTTGCGCTTAGCTCAAAAAACTTTATAGCACCAGGTTGTTCTAGTGAAAAACTGTAGAGGAGAATGAAGGGTAAAGGCAGAAGGAAACAGTATCCCTCTCCCACTTTCATATTTTGATTGTACTTAGTACCAAGCTTGGTAGGATTGTGTAATGTTATAGTAATATATATTGCAGGCTAGTACCTTATCATATGATACAGGATCCATTTACCTTATAGGTTAGTATTGATTCATGGTTTAACATGTAATTATATGATTTCTGAGTTTATTAGTGTGCATATGTAAAGTTATGTTTACATTTCTGCATCATTATAAACCCATTATCTGTTTTTGGTGATGACTAATAGTAAATTGACAGTCTCTATAATTGATGGGAACAGATCTTGCCTTTGGTTAAGGTTCTGGATCTTAGCTGGATATTGAAGTGCATGACCTTGAGATATGTGTTTTAGTTCAGAGCTTTTAAAATTATAATTACTTACTTTTCCTACAAACATTTAATATTTATTTGGTAGCATCTGTACCATAATCAATGCATACTTGTGAATTGCCCCGCTTTAGCGCGCTATAACGGAGTTGCGTTGCGGTGCAGTGGCCGGCCGCCACAGACCGAACCCCGACAGTCAGGCGAAGCGTAGCAGCCACTATTGCACCGCTACAGTAGTTTCTGCTAAAGTGTTCTCGTCATAGAAGGAGGAGATTTACAACTTAGATACAAGTGAAAGTGAAGATGAAAATTTGGATGTTCATGATTTCAATTATGATTAATTCCTTAAGTTCTTTGATTTTGACATTTCACTTAAGTGGCTGTTTGAATTTTGACTAATTTTGCTACTTTATTTTGTTGTGTTACATTATTTGAGACTTTTATTCCTTCAATTTGCTTATAATTTGAATTTTAATGTTTGAAATCATTTATGTTTGAGTTTGAGATCCTTCAATTTTTTTTTGTCACATTTTCATATTTTAAATTTTATATTTGTGGAGTACGATTTAGTGTATCACTTAGGTACACTTTGCACAGTAGCGTTGTAGCACTACCCGCTACAGCGCTATAGCAGTTTAGAGGGTCAGACACTACGCGCCGCTATCCGAGATTAATAAGTATGAATCAATGAGTGACAAAAATACTCAGCTAGAGTGAAAAAAAATTAGCTGAGAAGGCTTCATTATGATAAATTCTTTTTGATTGGGGTGTTCCTGTTTCTTTTTTGCTTCTCAAATGATCTTCAATACAAAATCTATGATGTAAAATGCTAATCCTGATTGTACTTTCATTGATGTTACCTTTTATTTGTGATAGATCTTTAAATGAAAAACCAATTTCAAATATTGTTTGGATCTTTAATATTTCTAATTATGCTAATCATTGTTATTATAAATAGCGATGATTGAAGTGTACACCCATAGCAACATGTAGGCGAGGCATTAGTTAAGCAAGAAAAGCTATAAAAATGCTGTCAACTGCTGTCGCTGCTCAGCTTCCAAGTTGCTGGTACTGCATTCCTAGCCATCTTAACGTCCATCATCATGCCCAACAAAAGAGAAAACTCACATCTCTTTCACTTGCCAATGCAGATAGCCAAATCTCCCTCAGAAACTTCTATGGCCTAACTCTTCTCAAGACCCATAATTGCAGCAAATGGCAAGAAGGCAATAATAGAGCTAGATACAATTCGAATTCAAATCAGAACCACAAACACCTTTTCTTTTTGCAGTTCTTCCCCATCACTGACTCAAAAGAAACCAATATTCAAAATCCAAAAACCAGAAACCAAGATCAACATCAATTAGACGAACCAAGAGAATTGAAGGAAAAGAAGGAAGACAGGGTACTTTTCTCAAACATGTGGTGGGTAGATGTGAAAGCAGCATTTGGCCAAAGAATCAACTTGGAGGGGATTCTATGTTCAACTATGGTTATCTTAAAAGACCCGAAATTGGCACTGCCCCATATTTCTGTTCCTGATATAAGATACATTGATTGGGGTGAGCTGCGTAAAAAGGGTTTTAAGGGTGTTGTCTTTGACAAGGATAATACTATTACAGCACCTTACTCTTTGACACCCTGGCCTCCACTGGAGTCTTCATTGGAATGTTGTAAATTGGAGTTTGGTCCTGATCTTGCTGTATTTAGTAACTCTGCTGGTAATTCTAGCTTGAACCATTTTGAGATTGTTCTAAATTTTATGGTACTACTTGTTTTTCACACAGTCACACAATGCGTTTTGTGTTGTTTTATTGGTGTTTGTGAATCAGGACTTTATGAGTATGACCATGATGGTTTAAAAGCTAGGATGCTTGAGGGTGCAATTGGAATTAAAGTCATCAGACACAGTGAGTGTTTCCTTTTCTCGTAGAGCTTTAATTCTGTAATGTATATTTTGTCTTGAAAATGCAAGTTATCTTCTGCTCTGTTAAAATGCTGTGAAATATTCTTTAGGGAGAAAAGACACTAATATTGTTGTTAATACGTGTATGTATGCTTCAGGGGTGAAGAAGCCAGCTGGTACAGCTGAAGAAATTGAAAAGCATTTTGGTTGTGAATCTTCACAATTAATCATGGTACACGAAAATTTTGTAGTGTTCATTTTCTGTTAGCTACTTGTTTTGTAAGTTTGATTCTGGTTTATGTTAAACCATATGCATTTTATGGCAGGTAGGTGATCGGCCCTTCACTGACATTGTTTATGGCAATCGCAATGGGTTTCTAACTATTTTGACAGAGCCATTGAGTCTTGTTGAGGAGCCATTTATTGTTCAGCAGGTTTGTTTTTCATTTTCATTTTCTCTTTTGGGTGCAAGAAGTATTTGATGTGATGTCTTTCTTTCAATAATAAAAAGAAATTTTGTTAGTAGAAGAGAATGAGGAGTTCAATTTGGCAGATCTTATGACAAAACAGAACATAATTGAGCAGATAAAATCATCAAGCATTTGAGTAGGAAATTGTCTTGAAAGTTTCTAGTGTGATCTGACTCAACTGAGTTACTACAAATGTTATATATCTGCAATGATCCTATGTGCCAATGGGAAATTCATTGTAACATATTTGAACAATTTCTTTCTTCTATTTGTTAACTTCATGAATTTTTGATTTTTTCTACAATGCCTTGTTAAAGCTTGTCATGTAGTATCCCCTATTTTATATTGATTTTGTAAGTGGTAATAGATCCAGTGTGTTCAATTTCATCATTGTCGTATTTGCAAATGTCATCATTTGCCCTGCTTGATCCCTTATAATTGTTTTGTAGAGTTACCTGGAATTTATGATCATTTATTATCAGTCAAAAAGCTAAGATATATGTATTTTCTATTTATGGGTTTCCCCATCTTCTCTTGTTCCTATGTTCTGATTTAGGAATCATTGATCATTATTGCTTATTACCTATCCGAAAAGGAGCTGTAACTCCAGCTTCGTATCTCTATTTCATCTGTCCAAAAGTGTCTTTAAGAGTGCATCCTAGTCTATCTCCTATGACCAGGGTTTTAAATTGGTGTCACATGCTGCCACGATATCTTTGTTGTGGTGGCTGCTGCAATCATCTCAGGCCATAATTGTGAACTGCATTGACCGCAATTGGCCTGCAACACAACGACAGACATAGCTGCAATTTAGAAGCATGTATATGACTTTGTTGTTTAGTGATAAAAGACACGTCAAGAGTGAGAATGAAGTTTGGGAAATGTCTGAGTATTGGTGCCATTGGAACGACAGGTTGTAACCCCCTCTGTGCATGTTTTTGGAAAGGCTTGGTGTGTGAAATCTGATTGACAATACTTTGTTCAAACCTTATATAATTTAGTATATGAAGATTGATGAATTTGTTATACTTTATCAGTTATTTCTATTTTAAAAGAAGAAATAGGAGTGGAATAACATTTCTTTCTGATTACCTGTGTTTTAATAATTGTGATGATAGGTGAGGAAGCTAGAGAATTCATTTGTAACTTATTGGTCTAGAAGAGGGTTGAAGCCACTTGATCACAAGTCATTGCCAGATCCCATGCCGTGTGTCAAAGAGCCACGTCCTAGATAGACCAATCTCCTAAAACATTGTCCTTGTTTTGTTTTGTTTTGTTTTTTTGTTTTTAATATAATGCCCTTGTTTTTTTTGCATCAAAATACTGCCGATTAGTAGTGCATACATGTTAATATTTTATTAAATTTTTTAAAGTTCATTTTACCAAACGGGAAATTTATTACCTCCCCCTGCCTTTTATTTGGTAAGTTCTCCCCACAACTTAGTTTCGTATACCCTCAAAATGGGTGTAGAAATATTAGAAAGATGAGTTTTCAATACAATTTTACGTATAAATTTCATAAAATTTTCTCTCTTATACCAAATGTAAACTCTTCTGAACTGGATATAAATTATTGAAACTATAATATTATAAAAAGCAGTGTTCTAGATCCACTTAATGGATCCTGTAAGCTCCAGAAGATAAAGGCCTTAGGCAACCCCGACTTGAAATACCAAACTCTAATTATGAGCCTTACTCATTACAGTTTGAATCTTACTCATAACTTTATCACCTCCACGTAAATCTTGTCTTTTAAATAAGGATTAAAATCCACAGGCACGCACTTTTGAAACGCTAGTTTTCATTCATTGCCTCTATGCATACAACCACCACCTTCTTTTCTAGCCTTTTTTTGTGCACCATTATTTTTCACCCTTCTCGACTCTCTCTTCCATAAATACCATTGATCAACAAATTCCATATTGACTATGACCCTCTTAGATTAAATATTGGCTTTGTCTATGGATATCAATAAACTTCGACTCCTACCTTAACTATGGTGACCATGTGCAACGCAATGTAAAGTCACTAGTAATGGCCCAACTTTTAGTTGCAGTGGAAGATGGACAACCCAGGCACTGACGGAGAAGAAGGTTCTATCATGTTGTTCGTCTCACCAGCCATGCCAACCCTCCATGCCACGCCCAACCTATTGGATCAAGTCTAGGAGGAGATAGAAAGAGCATCCAAGTACAATGGATGTGGAGGAGATTGAAAGAGCAAACATTGAGTATGAAGAGAGATCCCCAACGGTTAGATAAGCAAGAAAAACTCATATCCACCGTGCTAAATGGAGATGCAAGAACTATTCTGCCCTCAACGTCTTGAGGTCCTAGATTTTGAGGGTGGCCGCCCAAACAGAGTTGCGACGAGTGGAATCACCAAAGCCCATCAAGCGTCATGGAAAAGTGTATTAAGAGCAAGCATTGGGAGTTACATTAAGTGGAGATTAGTGAGTTAAGTAGATGGTTTGAAATAATTTGAATTGTGTGAGGTGGCATGTGGGACCCACCCCACTTAAGTGACTTAAGCCACGTGTGAGAACATTATTCCACCATCACCTTCCCTCATTCTTCCTCTCTCAAACCTGCGGCCATGTCCATGGAAGAAGGCAAGATTTTGCTCCATTGATTTCTCACCAAAACCATCCAAGTTCTACATGAAATTTGTAATAAATGGCCCAATGAACCTAACTTACACCTCCATTCCTCTTGAAAACCCCTAGATTTTGAGATATTCCTCACCCATCCTTGCAAAAATTTGGAGCCATTGATGCCATTGGACCTTGATTGTTGGTAAGTTTCACTACCTATTGATTGTTGTTCTTGGATATCAATTTTGGAAAACCTAAGCCTATGAGTTATGATTAGAGGTAGTTGGAGACCTCAAATGGACTTTATGCATTAGATAAATGTTGCTTAGAATGATGAATTAGAGTGATTGAGCTTATAAAAATTATTGTGAAACTTAGGAAAATTTTGAAGGATGAACATGATTTTGAGAAAATGGATTATTGGATAATTGTGAGATTGATTTGTGGATTAGTTAATAGTTAATAACATGATGAATGGTGCATTGGATGCTTGAAAAAGAATTAAAATCCCCTGGTTTACTTTGAGCTACAATTCGGCAATTAAGAGTAAAATGATGCAAAAATTGTGTAGTTTAACTTGTGTTGATTTGAATCAAGTGTAAATGGATTGTAGGGGAGTATAATGCATGGGAATTGAAAAAAAGGTCATTTGGTGCTCATAGGGCATGCATTCGACCATATTAAGGGATTTAGGGGTTGATTGTGCAACTGGATGATTGAGTAGAGGAATTGAGTTAGTAAGTACTTGAATGAACTAATGTGGATCTCAATGAGTGCATTGAACCTTGAAATTGTAAGGGAAAGCCCTAGCCCCATTGGTGCATTACCCACGGCCTTGTTGGGTGAATTGGGGGAAATGATGTTAAGTTATTAAGTTATGCAATTGGGAGATTGATATGGTGTTGTGATTGGCTGAGGATCCCATAGGAATATTGAATTGAAATTAATAGCATGAATTGTGTAAAAAGGGCTTAATGGCTGAATCAGGTACATTGGGGGGGGGTAATGTATTGCTTGAAATTGTGACTAGTTTAACAAGTGGATTGATGATCATATGCTTGTGATCATTGTAGGTTGCCTCCCACGAACGAAGTCCTTGAAGATTAAAGCTTGGAACTTGTGGATTGCCTTTGGTCATTGACCAAAAGGATATTGGTAAGTGATTAATCACTTGTATGCATGATTGTATGGATAACCAAATGGATTGTCGTTGTGGCACTAAATGATGTGGAAATGACCTTTTATGTAGGAATCTCTTTGTTGAAGATAAGGTGTGAAGTAACTTGTGATTGAAGCTACCTAGCTCGGGAGCTTCAAAAAGGTAATCCCCTGTTACTGGGGTTAATCCTTGTGTGTGCTCCACCATGCCATTGGATAGTGGTAGGAAGTTGTTTGATGCAATAGTGTGAATTATAACATGATCATGCATGTGTATGTTGGATGGTATATTTCAGTTTATATCATATTTTTGGCCAGGAGATAGTTACCGTATTCTGTAGGGGACTTCCATTGCAGAGGCCTTTCTGTAGGGAGTTCCAATTGGCCTAGGGCCATAGAGTTGTGATCCGTTGAGGAGCACTCTAGGAATGTCTCGGGAGTTATAGTTGTGGGTGCCTTGAATGATATCTCGCGGATACATTCTTGGATGAGAGCTCGATTAATATACCGTATGCCGCAGGCTGTTAGGCTGTGTGATTTTGTATGATATCTGTATAGTTTCATTATTTTGATTTCACATCTGTGAGCCATTGGGCAGAGTGATCCTCTAGAGCCTTTGGGTTACTAAGATATATTCATATATCTCACCCCGCGTTATGGGGCTAATGTTTCAGGTGGTTGTAGCGGTGCTGGAGTCTTAGGCAAGAGGCCCACAGGTTGAGGATGTGGAGAGCATATTGGAGTACATGATGATAGCAAGTCATTTTGCATTTTGGGGTTATTTTGATAGGCTAGACTTAGTGCATGAACATTTTGTATTGCATGAGTTATGTATACCATGCATGTTGTTGTTCATATAGTATTATTTTGGCTAAGTCTAGCATTGATGTAATTGTTGTTATTTGGAGCATTTGATTATTAATTATATTTGGTATTGGATAAATGTAATTAAAGAATTATGGATCTTGTGTAAAGTAATGATGTATGTATGGGATGGAAGGGTCATAGGCCTATTCTAGGTTATGATATTTTTCAATGATGTCAAATGCATGTAATTGAATTATATTATTGAAATGAGTGCTAAGTTGTAAATGGATTATAAAGTGAATGAGAAATGATGCAAAAATGTTGTGGGTTGTAAGAGCACCGATGTTTGTTGATCCTTGTGTGTCACCCTTATCAATTAGGTACAAATTAATGATTTAGAACAAAATTTGGTAAAGTGAGATTAGTTAATAAAACAAATGAGATGGTCGAATTTTTTAAGAAATGATTAGTTTTAGGCCAACTTTGGGAGACCATATCTCCCTCCACAAATATCCAAATAGTACGTTCCATACACCATTTTAAAGCCTAAGATGTCAGCTATGTTTTCCCAAAGTTTGGTACCATTTAGAGCTATGTAGCATCCTGTAGGTTCAAAAGAGTAAGGACTTCCCAGACTAGTCACCTGCATGGGAAGCTTCAGGTTCCATGTTCCAAAAATCATATCTCCCTCAATTCTTACTAAAATTAGGCTTATGGAATACCAAATTGAAGATCAATGTGTCTAGTATCCTGTATAAAATTTGAGAGCATTTGGTTAAGTAAATTATTGGGAATCGCAGAAATGGTGAGTGATGTTTGGTGCTCTGTTTGGAGTTGGTTGACAGCTTTGCTTGCCCAACTTCAAATGGTTATAACCGGAGCTAGAGAACTTTAATTAAGGCATGTGATATCTTGTTGGAAAGGTAAAAGAGTATAGTTTAACATACTAAAAGATGAGAATTTTATAATGTGTGGATCATGCCAGTGTTGATAAAACTGAAGGCTGTTCAAGTTTAGGAAAGTTGCAAAATTGAGATTTGTGCTAAGATGGTTTATAGGAATCTGTTAGCAACTTAAAATATTGTATGATAGTTAAGGAAGTATAATATTAATTCCGCGTTTAGAATTTAGTTATGACCACAGTTTGTATGATTACGTTTTATGTTGTTTTCAAATGCTTACGTAATGAAAAGGAAAAAGTTTACTCGTATTTTAAATAAACTATTGTGATTGTAACTGCGCTTAATATCATAATCAATGTTAACAATACCAGTGTACAATGAGCTGATACATTTTATGGTATCACAACAATTTACTAGGGAACTCTGATTATGTATGACTGTGTTTTGTGCTGTATAACTGTGTGTAGACTTTTTATGATTATTGTATATGTGATTCCTCAATGTGGGTCTGATCAGCTCACTCCTTTGTGTTACATGCACAGTTATCATAAGGAGACTTCGGGCGGCTGTGTGGCATGAGGTGCAGATCCGCTACCGCCTGATCTGGTTACTACAATATTAAATGCTCTACAGACGGAAACAGTTGTAAATAGAACAATGACTGAAAACCCGATGAAAACAAATCAGGATCTGATGCAGAACTTTATGACTGAGATAAGGGCTGAGATAACTGCTCATAGGAGGGTTGATTCTCCTCCTCACACGGCTACGGTGACTCCTACACCTATGCCATATGGAACTCCCCAATAAGGGGAGAGTGGGGCTAGTCATCACACAGTGAGGCTAGTCAGCCTACTGTAATTGTGGAGCCATTTGTTATTGTTGAGGAGTATCATGAGGGTGCTGCTAAGGAGAAAAAAGTTATTTGTTTTCGAAAGCACAAACCTCATACTTTTTTGGGGTCTAACGACTCGAAAGTTGTTACTACTTGGCTTCAGGGTATGGACAAGATCTTCTAGGTTATGAGGTGTTAGGATCCTCAGAAACTCAGGTGTTATGTATATATGCTGGAAAGAGATGCCCACGAGTGGTGGTGCAATGTATCTCGTCCGTTTATTATTCAAGGTGAAGAGATTACTTGGGCCTTATTTGAAGGTCTGTTTCATGAGGAGTACTTTCCTAGGGATGTCCAGGAAGGCAAGCAAGGGGAATTTGACATGTTGATGCAAGGTTCTTTATCTGTAGATGCGTATGTAGCGAAGTTTAATGAATTTGTCAAATTTGCTAATTATGGGGGTACTCTGCCTACTCCAGACATCTTATTAGCAAAATTTCAAAGGGGACTCAATGAAAAGATTGTTAAACGCATGTCCAATACTGCTGTAAGAAATTTTGCTGACTTAGCGACCTAGTGTAAACGGGTTGAGACTATTTATGGCAGGTATTCTAAAACTAATTCCGCTAGAGATCAAGAGGTAAAAGGGACGGGTGGTCCTTCTGGTTCTAATCACAAGGCTAACCATCATAATAATAATATAGGTAAGGGGTTGTAGGTAAGGAAACTTTCTGGTCAGCTTAAAAGAGGTGGTGCCCCTAGTGATAGGAACTCTACTCCTTAGTGTGAAAAGTGTAAGAGGTACCACAGGGGTTCGTGTACTGCTGCTCTGAATTCTTATTTTAAATGTGGTAAGGTTGGTCATTATGTGAGACATTGTTATAGCAATGCAAGGCAGGCTGTGAATCTGCAGGCCTTGCCATCTGTTCCTACTATGGGACGTGTGTATACTACAAATGTTTTCAGACTTAAAAGGCACCGAACCTGGTAAAAGATATAATATTTATTTCTAATCATGACTTATGTGTTTTCTTTTATTCGGGAGCAACACATTCTTTCGTTGTGGAATATGTGGCTATGGGGTTAAATTTAAACGTAACAAAGATGGATCCCCCTATGCATATTACTATTGCTACAATAGAGGTTAATGATTCTTTATTCATTTGTAGAGATGTTGAGTTTGTGTATGAAGGTAGGGGTTATGTTGTTGATATGATTGTCTACCCCCTGGCCTTTGTTAATCTGATATTGAATATGGATTGGTTGTCTAAAAACTGTGCAATGATTGATTGTTGTGGAAAGAGATTGATATTATCTCCTGAGAAGCTCGCTGTTAGTCTGTCTCCTTATTTGTCTATGTCCCAAACTGTTAAGGCCTTGAAGGCTAGAGATCTGGGTTATGTACTATTGGGTGGTCTGGTTGGTGATAAGGAAGAAGAAATTCTAAATATTCTAGTGGTGAATGAATTTGTGGATGTGTTTCCTGATGAAATATCAGAATTTCTACCTGAGAGGGAGATTGAATTCTCCATTGATCTGTTGCCTGGTGTGGGGCTTATCTCTTTGGCTCCATATCGGATGTCGCCACTGGAGTTAGTTGAGTTAAAGAAACATATTGAAGAGATTTTGGCAAAGAACTTTATCAGGCCTAATGTGTCTTCATGGGGAGAACCAGTGATATTTGTGAAAAAGAAGGATTGTAGCATGAGACTGTTCACTGACTATCGGCAATTAAATAAGATTACTATTAAGAACTAGTACCCTTTGCCATGAATTGATAATCTTCTGGACCAACTGAGGGGTGCTTGTGTGTTTTCTAAAATTGACCTTTGGTCCGGATATCACCAGATCAGAGTTAAGCCAGAGGATGTGCCTAAAACGACGTTCCTATCCAGATCCAGACATTTTGAGTACTAGGTGATTCCATTTGGACTTACTAATTCTCCAGCGATGTTCACGGATCACATGAATCACATCTTTAAACCATATTTGGATCAGTTTGTTAGTGTATTCATTGATGATATCTTGCTTTATTCCAAGAGTAAAGAGAAGTATATGGATCATTTGAGGATTGTATTGCATGTGTTGAAAGAGAAAAAGTTGTATGCAAAGTTGTCTAAGTGTGAATTTGGTTATCTGAGGCATAATTTCTGGGTCATGTTATTTATGCTAACGGTGCTGCGGTTGACCAGAGTAAAATAGAAGCGGTTAGTGACTGGGAACGACTTAAGACTGTGACTGAGATCAAGAGCTTTCCGGGTCTAGCTGGTTGTTACCGTAGGTTTATATAGGGGTTTTCTACAATGGAACTGATATTGACCCGCTTGACACGGAAGGATACTCCTTTTGTGTGGACCCAGGAATGTGATTAGTGCTTTCTGACTCTAAAAGAGAAATTGACTCCAGCTCCAGTGTTTGACTCTTCCGGATCCAGAGGGTGAATTTAAATTATATTGTGATGCTTCTAAGAAAGAGTTGGTAGTGTACTGATGCAGGAAATGAGAGTTGTTGCTTATGCATCAAGGCATTTAAAGGCTCATGAAGAGAATTATCCGACTCACGACTTAGAGCTCGTTGCTATTGTATTTGCATTGAAAATCTGGAGGCATTTTTTTGTATGAGATGAAATTTATTGTGTTTAGTGATCATAAAAGTTTGAGATATCTATTTTATCAGAAAGAGTTAAACATGAGACAACAGAGATGGGTTGAATTCTTAAAGGATTATGACTTTGAACTGAAGTACCATCCGGGTAAAGCTAATGTGGTGGCAGACGCTTTGAGCAAGAAATCCGCAAGTCTATTTAGGGGTCTCTGAATTTAGCTAAAGAAAAACTTTATTACGAATTTGAATCAAGAAATACTTTTAACATATATGTAATTTAGGTACAAGACGTAGGCTTTGTTTGAGAGTTTAGAGGGGAAAGGGAAGGATGATGATCCAAGGGGGAGGGAAGGGAAGAAAATTGAAGGGTATTCTCTTCCCTTATTTAGGAATTGAAAAAATGGTAAAGAAGACAAATAGAGGGTAATAAGATTATTTCTACCAATTTACCCCATTTTTAAAATTAATATAGTTATTATATTTTACAAATTAAATTAAATTTAAAATTTCTAACAAAATTATTTATATACTTTTAACAATACAAAAAAAGATCATATTTTCGACGAACAAATGAAGAAAATTTCGTCACAAAATTACTTTTTCGTTAAAACAAAATTTTTTCTCCAATAAAAATCTTAAAAAAAAAATTTCTATCGAAATTTTCGACAAAATTTAGTTTTCGTCAAAAGTTTTGACAAAAATGATTTTCTCATTCAAATGTTTTAAACGAAAAAAGAATTATGTCAAAATTTTGGCGGAATATTTTCTGTTCAAAATTGTGATGGAAATGTGTTATGAAAAAAATTTCGACGAAAATTATTTTGTCAAAATTTTTTAGGGAAATGTTTCATTCGAAACTTTCGACGAAATTTAGATTCTGTAAAGAATTTTTGACAAAATATTTGTTCTATCAAAATTATTTATCGAAAAATTTCCGTCAAAAATTTCTACGAAAATATTGTCTGTCAAATTTTTTTGACAGAAATGTCTTCCATTGAAAATTTTGGTGGAAATGTGATTTTATCAAAAAAACTTGATGGAAATATTGTTCATTGAAATTTTTCAATGGAAATGTGTTTTGTTAAAAATTTTGAAACAATTTTTTTTTTTGTCAAAAAGTTTAACGAAAATATTTCCGTCAAAAACTTTCGATAGAATTTTGATGAAATTTTTTTTCCGTTGGAAATGTGTTTCGTTGAAAACTTTAAGGGAAATATTTTTCTTCAAATTTCGATGAATATGTTTTTTTTGTGAAATATTTTGACGAAATTTAGATTCCGTAAAGAATTTTGACAAAAAAAAAATTTCCGTCAAATTTTTTTACAGAAAAGTTTAGTCACAAATTTTGATGGAAATATTTTTCTTCGAAAATCTTTGCAGAAAATTTTGATGGAAATGTTTTTGGTTAAAAAATTTGACGTTATTATTTTACGTCGAAACTTTTCGATAGAAATGTGTTTCGTTAAAATTTTGGACGGAAATATTTTTGTGGTGAGTTTTGATGGAATTCAGATTCTATCAATAATTTTGACTGAACTTTTTTTCCGTAAAAAATTTATGTCAGTGATTATTTCAAAATCTGTTCTTTCTCTAATTTCATCTTTAGTTTTGAGAGACATATTTTTACGTATATGATTTTGATTAAAAATTTCAGAACTATTTTTGACGAAATATTTTTCGTCGATAAATTTTGTTGGTATTTGAGATTTTTCTAATAATATCACATCTAAAAATGTTTCACATTTATGTAATTTTCATATTTTAATGCTAAGGGTAGATAAGTAATTTTTAATATTTCCTTCTCAAATCTCCCAATTGGGAGAACTTTAATTTTAAGAAGAAGAAGGATTTAATAAAAATCTCCATTTTTTTTTTCTTTATTTTCTTTCGTTTCCCTCCTAAAACCAACCGTAGTATATCCATTGATCCAACAAAAAATTATAGGATCCAAAAATGAAGGAAAAAAAAAAAAAAACAGAGGACATCATGTGTTCAAGATATAGTTATCCAATCTCTTCTCAAGCATTAAATGGCTGCCACATATAACTCCAGTCCATGTCACATGTAGTCACACCACCACCAGCAATATTGATATTTATGCATTGATTACCGCGATCCCCAAGCCAAACCCATATGAGCAAACAACTAGTTTTCATTCGCATAGGTAACAGTTTCAGCACAAATGGAAAACATTGTACAATCTCTCTCCCTTGCAAAAATTCCAAATTCTCGAGCCTGCTCTGCTTCTCTCTTTAATTCACCACTTATATTTCACCCCAATGCCACTTCAGTAACTTTCACTTCAGTAACCCATCGTTTGCCCAATTGCTTCCTTTTACAGCTACCATATGGTGTTAGATCCAAAGCAAAGGAAAAGCAGAACCTGGGAGCTATACATGCCTCAGAGGCTCCTACCCCTTTAACAAGTGCTGCAGAAAGATGGCTTCTTGAACCAGTTGGTCAGTTACATCTTTCTCATTCTCAATATAATCATCTCTAGAAGCTAGAACCTTTAAGTAAAGCGCCGACCCAGTTCAAATACCAACTTCGTGAGTGTCTGGGGAAGTGAATACTCTAGGCAGTCTTTCCCATGTTTTTTACAGAAAGACTGATTCGAACCCGCGACCTAACACACCACGGAAAGCAAGCTTGCCGCTGAGCCAAGCCAAGCCGCCCTTCAAGCTAGAACCTTTAAGTAACACTTGAAAAATTGTAAGGTCTGTCCCTCTATAATTTAGTGATTTTACAGGAAAAAATCTTTCTTAAAAGTTGCAGGGAATTAAGCTAAATGCTATGGAATATAGGAGAGTGAACATAAATATGGAAAATGTGTTCCACTTTTTTTTTTTTTTTTTCCTTGCGGTGGGGCAATTGTAGTGGCAGATGTTAGGCTCTTGAATCCTTGATATAAGATGTTTTGTTACATACCCAATTTAGGATGCAGCAGACACCAACCTAACCATGAATCCATGATGACTATGAGCAGTGAGCACCTCCTACAAATTCCAGAAAATGTCATGGCTTCAACATGGAACCTAGAAATTCATGTAAAAAGTTTATCTTGGCATTCCTTTGTGTATGTGTATCTTCCCGTAATTCCAATCAAAGAGGACAAACATAATTTGTAAAAATTGTTTGTGAAGGTGATAGATACCATTCATATGGGTGAATTAGAATACTGGCGGGAAACTGGAAATTCCTTGCTGGAACAACTTTGAGAATCGCTTAGGAATCAGTTATATGTAAGACTATTTTTTTATTGTTTTTAAGTAGATGATGAGGGCAGCAGCCCAAAGGACATTGCAGCCAATAATTCTATTTGTTTGTAAAGGTTTTATTTTCGGTTTAGTTTATTTAACTCATGAGAGAGTAACATCATCACTCGAGACTTGTTAAAATAAGTTATGAATGGTTTGACAATGGTATTTATAAGATCCCATCGCAGTCATGTACACGCCATTTTTTTTTTTTTTGTCAAAGGATATAGAATTGAGACATTAGTTTGGAACATTTTTGTTTAAAACAACTGCAAAAGCCTTTTCCCACTTGGTGGGGTTGGCTACATGAATCAAATGATGCCAGTGTGTTCTCTCCAAAATCAATTCTTCAAACAGGCCATTTAACTCTAGATCCTTTTTAATGGTTTCACTAAGAGTTCTTTCTTGGTCTACCTATATACCTCTAATTGTTGAGCTATCCTCCATCTGATCAACTCATCTATCTAATTGAGATTTCTACAGGTTTTATTTTCACATGTTCAAACCATCTTAGGCATGATTCTTTCATCATTTCCTCATTAGATGCCACATCAAGGCATGATTCTTCCATCTTTTCCTCATTAGATGCCACTCAAACTTTCTCTCTAATACACTCATTCCTAATCTTATATTTTCTTGTTTGACCACTCATCCAATGCAATGTTCTCATTTTTTCAACCCTTATCTTATGTTCTTGTTGGCCCTTCATTGCCCAACATTCAGTATGATAAAGCATCACTGATCTTACAGTTGTGCAGTAAAATTTGCTTTTAGCATGAGAGGAATCTTTCTATCACAAATAAGATGTATATCATTCGTCCATTTCATCCACCCAGCTTACATGCTATGATTTACATGTCCCTTATTTCTCCTTCACTTTGTATGGTTGATCCAAGATATCTAAACTGTCTAACTTTTCGTATGGTATGATCTCCAATTTTCACCTCCAAACTGGTACTAGCTTTTCATTCTATATACTCTGGTGTTAGTTTGGTACATCTATGTTTAATCTGCATAAATGTTTAGCTTTAATGGGCTTTTTGAAGGCTAAGACATAGTGTAGACCAATCTTATGCAGCAGAAAAACCACTTAGATGCCTTAAGATGCAACCTTTAACACAAACTTTAAGTCTATAGAGAAAAATTGGTAATGAAGCATGAGGAGTAAGGAATGACCTAGCATCTAGTATGATTTGCTAGGATTACTATTGGTAGCTGAATTAGTTTTTATTTTGATTTTAGGAACCATTCTTCTGTCCTAAAAGAAATTACAATCCCTTCAATTGCTTCGTTCATGGCTTCCTGCTAAATATAGAGATCCGAATCGACAGTGTGGAGTATGATGGGTCCCTAATGGAAATTGTGAGTGAGGAGTAGCACCTGGACTTGGTGGTTCAGTGTGGTGGGAAAAGGGTAGAAGAATATGTAATAGGATGAACATGAGTGATATATGTATGGAGTCTGTAATTGCCATCTAGTAGCTGGCTATTCTTAGTTCGTGATAAGAGTGCCTTTTTAATTGTAAGGGCTGTGCCCAGTTAGTATTGTGGAGAATTCTGCTTTCTTTTCATCATTCGGATTGTAAGGGAATTGTCCCAAACCTTCCTTAATACAATATTTGATAATCGTTGTTTTTCATTGATTCATTGACCTTAAAATACCGTTGAGATTATTGATACTGTTATTACAAGATAATTGGTGCCATTAGAGTATTGTAACGCCCGGCCGCTTCAAGAATCAATGACTATCCCCACATACTAACACGAGACTTTTCAGTGTGCTTTTTCTTCACTCGCACACTTCTTGAGAAAACTTCCCAGGAGGTCACCCATCCCAGAATTGCTTCAAGTCAAGCACGCTTAACTATGGAGTTTTTCCGTTCCGGGCTACCGAAAAATAGATGCATCTTGTTAGTATAGGTAGTACAAATTAATTCTTATAAGTTATCCTTAGCTATGCTGTCCTATACCAGCACAATCTTTGGAATCCCTCTCTTTCCGGTGTTATTCGATTCATTCATGTACTCCGTCGCTGGAAGCCTGCCAGGAGCCGCTTCTTGTCCGTGCCCTTGCGCACCGGCGATCACTCCCCGCCCTCGTCAACGCCCGGGATGTTACAAGTATGTTATGGTTTTGTGTTGTAAATCTTGAGCTTTTAATTTTATTCTTTAGTGTTCTCAAACCTTGTTGTACCCGTGCACGGAATAAAATGACTGAGAATATAATAATGACCCAGTGTAATCCTTCACAAGATTAGGGCAACTTCATCAACAAACACCCGTGGCATTGCGAGCTTTCAGATTTTATAAACAATCTGATGCCACCATACCATGAACAACATAAAATGATACTTAGGGGGGTGTATAAACAATCTAAATAGTCTTCTAAAATCTATAAGATTTTTTATCTAAAAAAAGCCTTTTAAAATCCTAATCCAATACCCCTTAGGTTATGCTCCTTACTCCAGCTATATAAGTTGTACCAAGAGTACAACTGGTTCACAATAAGTGACAAGTAATTCTGCCCCTTCTTATATAGCTTGATGTGATAACCTCTAGCATGCTCCTTCTAGTTCAAGGAATTGCATTTTGGGATATTGGAAATCCTTTTTTTTATCTCTTCCCTACAATATTTGTTCGAAATATAAGGTTCAATATCTTGATAGGAAAATTCTACATGAATCATGTCACAAAACTTTTGTGACTTTATTATCTTGATTTTGAGCTAATCATGTAGGAAATTAGTAATTGATTTACTTTTTTCTTCTTAATTTGAAAATTTGAATTTGCTGAGCCATGATAGGATAGGATTGCTGAGTTATAGGATAAGACTGATGACTCATTGCTGAGTCATTCTTATCTATTTTTTCCGCATTTACACTTGTATAAATACCTCCTATCAGTGTAAATCAAGTGAATCAATGTAATAAACTCTTTATTTCACATTTTTCAATATGGTATTGTTGGGTGGGTTTAAAAACAATTTTAACACAAGGAACGGATTCACTACTCCATTCTGAAATAGTTATTTCCTCTGCTCAAGACTTAGCACTTTCTAGCTTTGTCCCAGTTTCTTTATTGCCAACTCTGATTCCTCAGCTCATGGACTTGATGGCTCACAAGTTTCCATATTCCTATGGCTCCCTTGACTCCAACAGGTACTTGGTACAGAACCTTTAAGTGGACGAAGTGGCCCCTTATTCCTAAGGTAACCAATAGTGTCGTTGCCAAAACACTACCTTCCCCCACTGGCTAAGCTGTCTGAAATCCCTTCCTTAAGGAAGATCCTTTCTCAGTATGTGTTCAATTTCCATTGATACACAATGAATATAGCTCACTTAGCCAGAGAAATACAAAAAGCTTCAGTACAAGAGTTTTGAAAATAATTCTTTAAGAACTTTGCAGCTTATCCGTTCCACAGATAGTTTAGCTCATGGCTAATATTTTAAACATAATTATTCCAAACTGAAGTGCCATGGACCTTTGAAGTTAGTATATGAGCGTAGAAAAAAAAGAAACAGAACAAGCCCAAAGTGAGAAGCCCAGGGAGAATCAGGTAAATGCTGATGAGGAAGTAAAGGAAATTGAGGAGAATGAGGTTGTTATAAGGAGTTACTTGTTGAATGCCCCTAATAGAAAGGAGTTAGTGGGAGGAAACCATGGGGTGAGAGTTAGTTAAAAAGAAAAAGTTGTAGGATTGTGGGAATATCTGAAGGGGAAGAGTCATTGTGGAGGAGGGGACCTTCATGGGGAGTGGGGTTATTTTCCTCATTAAGGGAGATCAGGGTGGAATATAGAGATTCAGCACTGCTTTGGTTATCGTTTTCCTTGTGCATTTTCCTTTACAGTGTCCATAGGAGTCTGTCGCTGAGATTTGGTTATTAGTGTTTACTGTTTCATTAGTGTCGCAAGAAAGAGTCAATTCTGTAAGGGCTTGTCCCAACAAATTAAGTGGAATTTTAATATTTTCTGATTTGTGGTACCATCAGAAACATAACCAATCATATTTGATAGGAGATGGTGATACAAGGCATATAGGCTTCAAGGTTGAGATGCCAGGTTCATATGAAATTGCTTCAGTAAGTAATTTTAGCATCAACAATATTTTGTACGGCTGAGTATGCTTCAGATTAACTAGCTTGATTTTGAATTTTTTAGAGTGAGGTGACTGTAGGACGCGTTCCTGAGAAAGCTGATCTGGTGATCCCAGTTGCAACAGGTAAAAGTTCCAGTTGATAATTTTTTTTTTTGTATTTTGACTCTTCTACTTGGTTTTCTTATGACTACAAGGATACATCCATTATAATATGGCAGAATCACATTAGTCAAAGGATAATCACCACCCTTGTTTTCTTATAATGCATAAAGATTGTGGATGACACAATTGTCTTCTAATTAGTTCTCTATATGCTTATTCTTAGTGTACTATGCTTTGTTTCTGTTCGGGAGAATCTCTCAATCAATCAATTGAAATAGAATTGTTTTCCATTTTAGCATATTCAGTTCTCTTGACTTTCTTCAAACATGAACCTTATTTTTAATTTTAAACTTTATCTTATACTTGCAGTGTCTGGTGTGCATGCACGCATTCAGAAGAAACAAGGGAATCTTCTGGTCATAGATTTGGATAGCACCAATGGGACATTCATTGATGATAAGCGGTTGAGACCTGGAGTAGTTGCCACTGTATCTTCTGGAAGTTGTATTACATTTGGTACCTACTCTTAACACATTTTTATCCATTTTGTTGTTTTCGTTTCCTGTTGAATAAATTATATTAGGTTTTTTTCTCATTATGTGCTTAACGTGGCACTCTTTAACTGTAGGGGGATCTTAAAAGCTACCTTTAAACTAAAACCCAACAAAATTATACTACAACTCGAGCAGAGTTTGAAATGTCGACAATATACAGAGTCTCATCTGGCTAGCACTGAAACTGGACACAATTTTATGCTGAAATTTTAATTATTAAACTAGGGACTGTTGCCCTTCTCTAAGCCATTAACATAAAAGTTTAGCCTGTTAGGTTAGGAGTCAGGAATGGTTACTTTCCATTATTCTAACGTTAATAATGTCAATGTTTCAAGGTATATGATAGGAATCAAACAATACCGAGAGAAGATGACAACAATGAAAGAAACCAGTGTATTGATATAGCAAATTGTCTGATACAAATTCCCTGTCCGCTAATATACTGAAACTGATACAGAATTGGAAGGGAAATTACAAGAAAATGACAAAAAATCGTAAGATAAATATCTTAGAGAGGCTCTGGTCTATCTCAATCCCAATCCAAATCCAGGTTCCAAGTTACATTCCCTCATACAGTTTTACTTAAGCAAGCTCATTCCCGCATAGAAAGGTGGCTAAACAGAAAGTTAGGATTTTCAAACAAGAGTAACATCCTGTTCTCAATTTCTATTAACAAAAATAACAAAATTCAGCTCTCAAAATAAGAGCCATAAACACCCTTTTATAGACTAATTACAAATTGATCTAAAATTCAAAAATCTAAAATTCTAAAAATAAGAAATCTTCCTAAGATAAATATATCAATAATTAACCTTTAAAAATAAATAAATAATTCAAAATACATCCCAAATTTTAGATCTCAAATTATGTCAAATGTGCTACTTTCCTCTTGCCAAACAAATTACAATCATATCTGCTGCTTTATTGGGACTTGGATTTGATTGTAATTTGTTATATTTTAAATCAATGCTTCTTTCAACAATTGGGATATATTTATTGGGCCACAACTCTATTTGGCTATGGGCTTCCTGAATCAATGGTTGGGCCACTGTAAGTGCATCATTCTCTCATGCTAAGAAAAGATTCGTCTCGAATCTTCTTTTTCTTCACTAATCTCAATCTCTTTAGGTAGAATATGAAATGAAAATTCTTCCTCGATTAAATCTCTAGCATCTAATTCCCCGTTAGATTTATCAGAAGCTAAATAATCATCGTAGATTGGATAATCATCGAAACTCGGATAATTATCATAAATTGGATAATCATCATAAATTGGATTATTATCGTAGATCGGATAATCATCATAAACTGAATTATGATCATAAACTTCAAAGTCAAGAATATTGATTTGCATCTCGATATCTTTAAAAATGGACTGATTTCCAGGTCGTACTTTCCAATTCTGTCCCTAGTTTAGAATCCCCAAGGGATTGATGTCCTCTTCTTCGTCAACGGATGCGTCCTCTAATTCCTTTCCTTCTTTGGATTGAATGCCCAACTTTGTCCACGCAAGTCGCCGCTCCAAATATTGGAATTCCATGCTCTGGGCCTCCATAAGAATTCGCTCCAAATTTTGGATTTTCATCCATACCCGCACGAGTCATCACTCTAAATCTTGAATTCTCTTTCTCTGAGCCGCATAAGTAGTCACTCCAAAACTTGAATTTTCTTATCCAACGCTTGTTCAAGTTATCGCTTCGAATCCTGGATATGCCTTTCGAGCTCTTCATTTTTTATATTTCGCGGGTCAATCTGACGCAGTTGTCTATATTCTTCAGGAACGGATCCACGTTCCCGACTCTCGTGACTCCGCCATCGTCGACGATTCTGTTAAGCCATCGGATTGGTTGAAGGCAACCTAGTGCTCTGATATCAAATGATGCGAAAGCTCATAGAAAAGTGGCTAAACAGAAAGTTAGGATTTTCACAAAAGAGTAACCCTCGGATTCTCAATTTCTATTAACAAAATAACAAAATCCAACTCCCAAAATAAGAGCCATAAGCACCCTTTTATAGACTAATTACAAATTGATCTAAAATTCAAAAATCTAAAATTCTAAAAATAATAAAACTTCCTAAGATAAATATATCAGTAATTAACTTTTAAAAATAAATAAATAATTACAATTAAATAATTCAAAATACATCCCAAATTTTAGATCTCAAATTATGCCAAATGTGTTGTTTTCCTCTTCTTGTCAAACAAATCACAATCATATATATTGTTTTATTGGGACTTGAATTTGATTGTAATTTGTTATATTTTAAATCACTGTTTTTTTTAACAATTGGGCCATACTTATTGGGCCACAACTCTAGTTGAATGTGGGCTTTCTGAATCAATGGTTGGGCCATGTGCAATGGGCAGACTGTAAATGCATCACAACCCTTCTATACTTTACATGTGTACCATTTAATGGATGGACCTTGTGGACCTTCCCTATCAGGATATCTTAGATTCAACAACTAATAGTCCACATACCGATCTTTCTAGTATTTTTTAATAGACTAGAAAAGTCTTTGTTTAAATGCCTGGAGTCCCTTGGGAAGAAACTTTTTCAGGATAGTTTTAGCCATACTTACGGCTACACATGTAGCAATTCCACTCTCTTCCTGCCATACAATGTGGACCACTAAAATTCATGATGCTTATAATTTTCTGATTCAAATTCTCTAGCTTACTGGTCCCTTAAAAAAATTATGTTGTAAATATGGAGATATTTGTAATTAAGTGTTTCCTTTATTAGTCAGATTTGTTTAGGATTTAGACATATTATGCTTAGGATTTGTGTTTATTCTTTTAGCCCCATTAGTTTCTTTATAAATATTGACAGAAATTCTAGAATGAACAAAAAGGAAATCTATGATATTGTTCTGCATGCTTATTACATCATCATCATCAACATCAGTGGCGGACCGACATGGGGGGCTAGGGATGGCCCCCGCCCCCCAAAACTCTGAGAATTTTTTTTTATATATGGATGCCTGGGTGAATTATTGAGGACAGGATAAGCACAAATAAAGTGGACTATAGAAATTGCTAATCAGTGCACGGATAGTGTCAATTAGAGAAGTTCTTGGTGAAAAAAAAAAAAAAAAAAAAAACTGTTTATCAAAAAAGAAAAAGAAAAAAGAGAGAGAAGTTCATGGTGCTTTGCTCTACGGTAAATGAGAAGCCACAAGGATAAAAAATATTTTGAAAACATAAACCAAACAATTAAAACAATAATTAATAATTGATAAATGATTAGATAAGATATAGAAGTAGAAACACTTCCACAGAAACTGGTTGAATGGTTCAAATTAAAAGATTTAACTGTGTAAAATAAGATAAAAATATAAAAATATAACCATTTTGTCTTATTAAAAAATAAAATCATTTAGATCTATATGATATAAAGCCGAATATGATTTGACAAAAATATAATATATGTTAAGGTAAAAAATCACGATACATTTTATAATACAGTAACTTCATTCAAAATATATTGTTAAAAATCATATTCGGTTTATATTGTATAGTAAGTATTTTTGTTTATAATATAATATTTTTTATTTTCGCTTCCCGTCATATTAATTTCTGGGTCCGCCACTGATCAACATCAACATCTTTATCCCAAACTAATTGAAGTCCGTGGTAGATGAATTCAAATAAAAGATACGAAGGGATAAAAAATAAATATATAAAATAATAATAATAATAATAATAATTTATATGAAAATAAAAGTAAAAAAAAAGGGGTGTAAAAAAATAAAAAAATAAAATAAAAATAATAATAATAATAAAAAAGCTGACAATCCTACTTGTACAACTTATATACTTATACAACATCCATACCAAGCTATCATATAGATATGCTATCTGAGCTACTAACAACTATTGTTACAATCCTACTAGTACTAACCCAACGAACTGACACAATTACTTCCTAACAATCCTAGCTGATTTACTGACAGAGACTTCCATTTCTAACTCTAACCGTAACATAGAGCTCTAGCAAAATCTGAAGTGTTACAAAAGTACCGAAACAAAACCAAAGAAAATGAAGTTATAGTGGTATGAAAGCGTGTCACCTCAAGTATGTACAATTTTAAAATTCATATGTGAAATGTTGCAGCATATTCTATTTGGCATTATAAGTCTATGAGTTCCAAAGAGAGTTAGTTTCAAAATGATAAATAGATCGTCAATACGTCAACATCAAATAGTGCTTTGAGATACATACTATACAAACAAAGTACCACAAAACTAGCGCCTTTTCAAGTGATTAACTTTTGGTGATTATTTTAAGAATCTTTGAAGTTAGGATGCGAATTTAGCTGCTGAATCTCTGTCGTTATGATTGCTAGGAGACACCCATTTGGCTATGTTTCGTGTATCAAAGATTGAAGCCGTGAAGGCTGCAGACACAGCCGGAGAAAGTGAAGGTGAACCAGACGCTGATAACAAACCTGATAATACTGAAACAAGTTGAACTTCTAGTTGTAGTGTATGCTTTGTTTTGTATAGTCAAAAACAAATGAAATTCTCAGCTTGATTATTTAAAACCATTCATGTAGAATTCAAACTCTGTTTTGCAATGCGATTTTGATATGAGATAGTCTATGCTTTATAGCTGATTTTCTACACTGTAGTCACTTCCCAAAATAAGAAAAAAGAAATTTGTTTTTAAAAGGAACTGTCTTATAATGGCCTTCGGTATAATTTGATAATGGCTCGTATATATATAAAGATATACTAATTTAGAGTAAACAACATTAGACAAAACAGCTCATACAAAATCAAAGAATCTAGGCTGTAGAAATGGGTTTTACAACGCAATCAAACAGATTTGTATTCTTCAATCAATTTACAGATCTTAAATTCTATTAAACATCAACAACATCAACATCACCTTTATCCCAAATTAATTGGGGTCTGTGGTAGATGAACCCACATGAAAGATATAAAATTGTTGAAAAAATAAAATAAAATAAAAATAATAATAAAAATATATATATTATGTTCTGCCTGTGGCAGATGTGTCCAATCTGGGTTGGATGATCGATCTAGGATTTAGGTGCTTCTCTCTGGATACCTATGAATTAGGTACCTAGTGGGATCACAGATCACTGACACTGACAATGGCTTTCGCCTTAGGAGTGTGTGTGCATGTGATATTGAAATGAGTAGGGTTTTTGTGTGTACCTTGCTTATGTTTCTTACCTCCCTTATATAGTGCTACCTTTGGGTTTGGGTTGGGCCGCGTATGAGATGGGGCCTTGGTCCGGTCCACAACAGTTGCCCCCCAGCTCGGTAGGCTGAGTAATCAGGATGCCGGGTTGCGTTGATCGGCTAACTTTCGTGGCTTTGGCAAACTTCCAGCCTTGCTGCGCGTCCGACCATTTTTACCTCGGATTATAAACCGAGGTACATGTATTCGTAATATCCATATTTATGTTCGTTCTTTATCCGGAATCGACATCCTGGTTTCTAAATATAAGGGTTCTGGTATGTTCTTTTTATTTATAAGACGTTTTACCTCCTTACCCTGTAATGACCATCCACGTGTCTTCTCTAAGTCATCATAATATGTACTGTCAGCCCCCCTTTTGCTCCGCTTTAACATTTAATGCGACTGCGCAGACGTCCGTCATTTGTCCTGTCAGGTGTTTTTACCTTTTTGCCCCTGCCTTTTTGTTTCGCGGGTCACTAACCTTTGAACTTTCCCTATTTCTTCTATTTCATTGCCATCCTTCGTACTTCTCGTTCTTCTGCCTCCACTGCTAGCATATTTGCGATTCTGTTCTGCTGCGATTTATAGTACATCAAGATTTCTTCGTCGAGTATCAAGATTTCTTCGTCGAGTATTCTGTGTTAATTACTTCGCAGGTATGGTTTCTTATTCTCTTCTTCCTGCATTTCCTTGCTCATAGTATTTTTCAAACTGAACGCATAGCTGTCTATCATTGTTGTTACTTGCATTTCTGTCCTCACCATTCTTCTTATTTGCCCAAGCTTGTACTCGTCCCTTGTGCTTTCTGTTTTACTGCCTGTGTTTTCTATCATTGCTGGCTGTTTAGTTATATTTACCATTCTTGCTTGGAAAAATCCCTAGTATGGATGAGGGAATTCCTACGGATATAGGAGGGCCACTTGTCCTCGCATATTTGGCCAGAGTGATGAGATTCTGGCAGAGGAAGAGGCTAGAGCTATTGAGGAGGAGACGAGTCGAAACCACAGCTTCCTTCCTGGTCCAGGACGTCGTCCACTGACTTCTGGCCCCGGACGTCGTCCCCCAGCCCCTGTGTAACGCCCTCCCTTGTATGCATCCAAGAGAGTCGTTCGCTAAGCGGAATTAGAGTTGTTAACGTCACATGAGCTAACAAAGAATCTCATAGCAGTATACAAATCCGTATAAAAATTTCAGGCACTTAAATTCTTTTCACAAAGGTTTTCCAAAATAGCCATTGTTCATAAAAGTTCAAGCTAACATAAAGATGATGAAGACTACAGTCATCCAAGAGTACCAAAACATTAATCATTACAGTCATCCAATTAAACAAACAGCAACAGTGATAATCCACGCATCAGCAATCAACAGCAAAACATCACTCCTTCAAATGCTTTTGCGTCCTCCTGCCATTTTGGAAAAATAGCAGCCCCGAAGGGGTGAGAATAATCCCAGTAGTGTGGCAACAAAACCAGTAATATAACAGTATTAACTAGGCACAAAATAATAAACAGTCACTTCAACATATCCTTGTTCCTTTTTCCTTTTTCCTTTTCATCATATTCATATATTGCGTATATAACGCCTTTCCTTTGCGCTTTTAGCACCGTCGTGCGCGCACTTCACAGTGGAATCAAATATACCCTTGGCACCTGAGCTCCATGTGGATTCCAACTGTGGGCCTATGTGGACTGATGCCAAGTGTCCCATACCCCGGTACCTTGGGGATGCCTATATGATGCTTGCTCAAAACACATGTTCCTGTACATAACTATTCTAAAAAGCAAGACCTATATGCTCTTGATACATGCATGCCATGCTATGCTTTCACACACAGAACGTACAAAAATGCGATATGATGCAAGGTGCATGCTTATATACCTTTCATATGCGTTATGCTGCCACATAACGTCTTTACCTCATTATCATATAGCCATCACGGCACATTTTGGCAGTTTCCTTTCATCATAATGGAACATAATATTTTTACGGCATATGGAGCATCATGTCACAATTTTATACCAGTAGTCAATAGTCACATTAGGCAATCCATCGCCTGACACTTACCTTTGCTTTCCTTAAATAATACCAAACAGCAGCGAAGTATCTCACTTCTTAAGCGCACCTAAATCAATTACAACTAATCATTTACAGTGGCTATTTACAGCAGAAACAGAGAGCATACAGCAGTGTTTTACAGTGGAAAACAGTGAGCATACAGCAGTGTTTACAGCAGCAAAACAGTGAGCATACAGCAGCAAAACAGTGAGCATACAGCAGCGTTTTTACAGCAGAAAACAGTGACGTTTGTGCTTAAAATAGTGAACAGAAAACAGTGGTATTTTCCTTAAAAACAGTGGACAGAAACAGTGACGTTTTACAGCAGGAAAACAGTAAACATACAGCAGAAACAGTGATCATTTTAAAACAGAAACAGTGGCACTTTGGACTTCAAAACAGTGGCATAAATCTTGGTTTTTGGACATTGAAACAGTGGCATATTATGGCTAAAACAGTGGCATTTTATGCATAAAAATAGTGGCATTTTATGCATAAAAACAGTGGCATTTGGTGACTAAAATAGTGGCATATTATGCATAAAAACAGTGGCATATGATGACTAAAACAGTGGCATATTATGCATAAAAACAGTGGCATATGATGACTAAAACAGTGGCATATTATGCATAAAAACAGTGGCATATGATGACTAAAACAGTGGCATTTTATGCATAGAAACAGTGGCATTTGATGACTAAAACAGTGGCATATTATGCATAAAAACAGTGGCATATGATGACTAAAACAGTGGCATATTATGCATAAAAACAGTGGCATATGATGACTAAAACAGTGGCATTTTATGCATAGAACAGTGGCATTTGATGACTAAAACAGTGGCATTTTATGCATAGAAACAGTGGCATTTGATGACTAAAACAGTGGCATTTTATGCATAAAAACAGTGGCATATGATGTGCAGAAACAGTGGCATATAATGTGCAGAAACAGTGGCATATAATGTGCAGAAACAGTGGCATATAATGTGCAGAAACAGTGGCATATATGTGCAGAAACAGTGGCATATAATGTGCAGAAACAGTGGCATATAATGTGCAGAAATAGTGGCATATAATGTGCAGAAACAGTGGCATACAGTGGCATATAATGTGCAGAAACAGTGGCATTTGAATGGTGCTTTTGAGGAACCGAAACAGTGGGCATTTCATCTTCAAAACAGTGGCACATTCAAAGGGAAACAGTGGCACATTTCTCTTCAAAACAGTGGCATATCCATACAAGAAAACAGTGGCATGAGCTTAAACATAACCATGAGATTTTTATGCATACAACTCATCATGAAATAACTCCACCATTCTACTTTTATCATGCTCATACTTGAATCCAAAACCACACATAATCAAGGAGACATTTAAGCAGACACACATGGTTACACAATGAAAGTGTTCTAAGTTCAAGGCCTACCTCTTGTAGCACACACTTCACCACACCCTTCTAGCTCTACTTCCCAACAAGTCCACCCTCCCAAGAGAGGATCTATGCGCACACAATGGTGAGGAGGAACACACTTGGACAGCTTCAAGGTTGAGGAACAAGGCTGGACAGTGAGAGGGAAAAGAGGAGGAACTCACACTTCACTTGTGTCTAGGCCACGGTTTGATGGTGAGGGAAGGAGGGAGTTGGCTTGGCAAAGTCTTCTTGCTCCAAGGAAGCTTGTTGGTTCGGCTAGAGAATGAGGAGGAGGAGGAGATGTTGGCTGCACTTGCACATGAAGCCAGCCCCTACCTTATGCGCAAATTTAAAGGGAAAGAGAGGGAAAGTTGCTATGATTAACCATCATGAAAAATTCTGATTACTTGAGGGGATGGGGCTGCACACAAGGTTGCTTCTAAAGTACTCTATTCACATGCAAGGAGGTGAGGAGATGGTTCAGATCTGAGTTAGGCTTCTAAGTCAGAATTTTCTTGCACAAATAGCCAAACCATGCGCAAAAGGTGAGGTGTGAGGGAGGTTCACTAAGTCCACAAGCAAGACAGCTTTGTGGCAGCCAAGAAATCTGATTTTGGGGCTGTCTTGTGCGCATAGAATGATGAAGATGCAGCCTCAAGATCCCACTTATCATGCATGTGGAAGCAAGGGCAGGTTTGACTCATGATGGGCTGCAAAAAGCTTGCAAAAATCTGCACATGGCAGCCTCATGATGGAAGGTGTAAGGTGGTTCTCCAAGTCAACAAGTTAGGCAGTTTTTGTGACACAAAAATCTGGTCCAAGGCTCCCCCCATGTGCGCCAAAATGAAGGAAGATGCAGCCTAATATCATGCTAAATGGTACATGTGTCTTCCATGCAATGAAATTGAAACCAAGTTATGCATAAGCAAGGTGAGGTGGCGGTTTAACAAGGGAAAATGGCAGATTTCAAAGTCCTTAATCACACTCTCTTGTGCGCATGAAAGGGTGGTAGAAGGGTTGCCATGTGAAGGTTCCTTGGTACACAAGACATCCTTGTTGGACAAGGCTTAGGGAATTAGGTGTGGATTTAATTTGGGCTGAACAAGATTGATCCAAGAGCCATCCTTGGGCCATTGGCCACACACACAAAGGATCCAATCACACAAGTCCAAAGGTAACAAGTACACACACACACACTAGCCCACTACCAAAGTCCACTAAGCACTAAAGCCTTCTAACACACACTCACATTACTCATATGATTAAATTCACATGTCTACATATGTATCCTCCTATGATTTAATTTAATTAATTACCTTAGTCTTATCCAAGGATAAAGGTCAACCAATTCGTAAACCATCACACATAAACCATAAATCCGAAATCTATACATACATCAATAACATATAGTACTTATGTATTTTACTAATTATGCGGGATGTTACACTCTCCCCACCAAAAAGGAATTTTGTCCGCAAAATAAACTTACTTAAGAGCTAAACAGTTCTGGATAGCGTTTCCGAATGTCGTCCTCGCGCTCCCAAGTGGCTTCAGCTGCCGATCTGTTGTTCCATAATACTTTCACCAAAGGGATTTCTTTAGAACGGAGTCGCTTGATGGATCTTTCCAGAATTTGGAACGGTTGCACTTGATAAGTCAGATTTTCCTTTAGTTCCACTTCTTCCGGCTATAACACGTGAGATGGATCAGAGAGATACCTACGTAGCTGTGACACATGAAATACATTGTGAATTCCTGACAGATTGGGTGGTAACGCCAACCGGTATGCAGACTCTCCAATCCGGTCCATAATCAGATACGGTCCTAAGTACCGTGGACTTAACTTCTTTACTCCCATTCTCCTTCCGAGTCCCGACGTAGGTGTGATTCTCAAAAATACATGGTCTCCGACTTCGAAAGATAGAGGCTTATGGCGCTTGTCGTAATAACTTTTCTGTCTGGTCTGAGCCCTCTGCATATTTTCTCGAATCTTCTTTACTTGCTCGGATGTTTCATGAATAAGATCAGGTCCTAACATACTTCGCTCACCCACTTCAGTCCAACATAAAGGGGATCTGCATTTTCTCCCATACAGAGCTTCATACGGTGCCATCTGAATACTGGAGTGGTAACTATTGTTGTAAGCGAACTCAATCAAGGAAAGATAACTATCCCAGCTGCCTCCTAACTCCAAAACACATGCTCGCAACATGTCCTCTAATGCTTGAATGGTGCGTTCCGTCTGACCATCGGTCTGCGGATGATAAGCAGTACTCAACCTCAATTGGGTCCCTAATGCTCTTTGAAAGGATTCCCAAAACTTAGATGTAAACTTGGGATCACGATCACTGACAATACTCGTAGGAACTCCGTGCAGCTTCACGATCTCCTGCAGATAAATTCTGGCAAGTTTCTCTGTATCATACGTGGTTCTAACACGTAAGAAATAAGCTGACTTCGTTAAACGATCGACAATCACCCAGATAGAATCATATCCTTCTCGCGTCCGAGGAAGTCCAACTACAAAATCCATCGCAATACTGTCCCACTTCCATTCGGGAATCTCCAAAGGTTGAAGGAGTCCCGACGGTTTCTGATGTTCGTACTTCACCTTCTGACAAGTTAAGCATCGAGATACATACTCCGCAATATCACGCTTCATACCCGGCCACCAAAACGAGGTCTTCAAATCATGGTACATCTTCGTGGATCCAGGATGAACTGCATACTTACCCTTGTGAGCCTCCTGTAAAACTTCTTGTTTCAACTCTTCATTCGGCACGACCAGCCGTCCTTGAAATCTCCAAACATCATTCTCATCCTTTACAACATCTTGGTTGCCAACCAAATCACGAACTAACTCTTCATCTTTCAGAGCCTCCTTAATTCTACTGATCAAGTTATTCTCCACTTTTATATTTCCCAATCTTATGTTGTTCCCTCTCTCGTCTACCGATAAGTTCAAGTCTCGAAAGGCCTCAAACAACTTCAATTCTTCTATAATCAGAGTTGCAGTGTGCAGTGTCTTCCTACTCAGGGCGTCAGCTACCACGTTTGCCTTTCCTGGGTGGTATTTAAGTTCAAAATCGTAGTCCTTCAGAAATTCCATCCACCGTCGTTGCCGCATATTCAGCTCCTTCTGGTCGAACAAATACTTCAAACTCTTATGATCGCTGAACACGTCAAACTGCGAACCATACAAGTGGTGCCTCCAGATTTTAAGTGCGAACACTATAGCTGCTAACTCCAAATCGTGCGTAGGATAATTTTCTTCGTGAGGCTTTAGTTGTCGAGATGCGTAAGCTACCGCCATACGATCCTGCATCAACACGCATCCAAGTCCTTTCAGCGACGCATCGCAGTATACTTCGAACTTTCGAGTAGGATCCGGGATCGTGAGTACGGGAGCACTCGTCAATCTGCTCTTTAACTCCAAGAAACATTCTTCACAGGCTTCAGTCCACTCAAAAGGCTTATCCTTCCGAGTGAGACGAGTAAGAGGTTGCACTATCTGAGAGAAATTTTGGATGAACCTTCGATAGTATCCAGCAAGACCTAAGAAACTTCTTACTTCGGTGACAGTCTTGGGTCGTTCCCAATTCATGACAGCTTCAACTTTGCTGGGGTCCACCGCGATACCTTCTGATGAAATGACATGGCCCAGAAACTGGACCTCTTTAAGCCAAAACTCGCACTTCGACCATTTCGCGTACAACTGCTTCTCCTTCAAGATTTGCAAGACAATCCTCAGATGTTCCGCATGCAGCTCTTCATTAGCTGAGTAAATCAGGATATCGTCGATAAACACAATAACAAACTGGTCAAGAAAGGGGCGGAAGATGCGGTTCATGTAGTCCATGAATACCGCTGGAGCATTCGTAAGTCCGAATGGGATCACCTGATATTCGTAGTGCCCATAACGAGTCCTAAAAGCGGTTTTCGGAATATCCTCCGGTTTGACCCGGATCTGATGGTATCCCGATCGTAAGTCTATCTTGGAAAAGACTCTGGCTCCTCTCAGCTGGTCCATCAAATCGTCGATCCTCGGTAGCGGATACTTATTCTTCACCGTTACTTTATTCAGTTGGCGGTAATCTACACACAGACGTAAACTTCCATCCTTTTTCTTAATCAAGATGGCTGGAGCACCCCATGGTGAAGTACTTGGTCTGATAAATTCCTTTACCAAAAGCTCTTCTATCTGCTTCTTCAACTCGCGAAGTTCCAACGGCGCCATACGATACGGAGCAATGGAGATTGGTCCGACTCCGGGAACAAGTTCGATCGAAAATTCTATTTCCCTATGAGGAGGCAATCGAGGTATTTCATCCGGGAATACCTCCTCGAATTCTCTAACTACCGGTACATTCTGAATTTGAGTGTCAACCGAGACCTCAGCCTCAATCGACAAAAGATACCCTGCTGCTCCCTTGCGGAGCTCTTTTCTAACTTGCAATAAGGAAATGAGAGAGAAAGGTTGAAAATTACCATCTTTCGCAGGAACAACGACTTTCCCTGCTCGACAGTCCAAAGTTATCCCGTTTTCCGTCAACCAGTCCATACCGATAATCACATCAAAGTTGAATACCGGCAGGACCACCAAATTAACTGTATACGTGTTCCCTTCGTACTGCAAGGTAACACCTCTGCAGATCTCTGAGGCTGTGCACGATCCTCCAGTAGGTGTGCTGATGTGTAACTCATAAGGTAATGGGGTTGGGGTGATGCCTATTCTCAAGGCAGTATGCTTTGCCATAAAAGAGCCAGACGCTCCAGAATCAAAGATAACAGAAATTGGGTGACCATTCAAAGTGACATTACCTTTGATCAGGTTGGGAAACTTCTGCGCTTCATTTGCATCCAATGTGAACACCCGTGCTTGCGGAGGCTGTTGATCAGCGTTCTGGGGGCATTTGTAAGCAAAATGACCTTGCTGGCCGCATCTGAAGCATGCATTGTTGTTCTTGCGACAGACTCCAAAGTGATTCTTTCCACAAGTGGCACAAACAGTCGCGCCCTGACGTCCAGTCGACGATTGACCCACCGTAAAGTTTCTCTTAAAGTTTCCAGGCCGCGCTTGCAACTGCGTACCTCTGCCTCGACCCCTACCAGGTGCCGCCCTGAAGAATCTGCCTGCTCGGTTTCCTCCGTGGAATTGTGTTGGTGGCTTGTTCAAGTTCTTGGCCTCCAGAATGATTCCTTCTGCCTGACGACTCTGGTTGATGAGTTCCGGAAGCGTACGATTAGCCGTCGTCAAAATGAGTTTACGGATTTCCGGATGTAATCCGCTTTCGAACTTCTCCACCTGCCATTCTTCGTCATAGATGTTCCGGTCAAAGTTGGCGTACTCGATCAGTTGCCCAAATTTTGCAATATACTCATTGACCGTCATGTTATCCTGCCTGAGTGACAGCAGTTCAGTGTGCTTCATTCTTCTCATTGCCTTAGGAAAATACTTGTCCAAAAATACTTGTCTGAACACAGCCCATGTTAGTTCCACGTCCTGAGCTCTCAGCAGAGCCCTCGCACCAGTCCACCATGTTAAAGCTTCTCCCATCAGCTGGTACGACGCGTAATCAGTCTTCTGCGCTTCTGGGCATGCCATACGTTCGAAAATATGCTCGATCATCTGCAGCCACTTTGCTGCAGCCTCAGGGTTGTCTTCTCCCTCAAAGGTAGGTGGTTGGAAGTTGCGGAAGTCTTTCAACCTCCGACGGGCAGTTTCTTCTGCATTTTCATGCAGTGGGGGTGGGTTCTGATTCTGTTGCCTATGGTCGCGCCATTCTTGGCTCATATTCTGGATGAACGTTGCCAGTCCCCCAATGGTGGTGATAAGATCCTCTTCCGCATCGCCAGACCTTCCCCGAGTTGAACCGCGACCACCTGCCATGATTCTGCACTCACAATATCAGGAAATGAGTTGATCAGGCTCACCGCAAGTTATTCATGGCAGCAGTCCCAAGTAGGTACTCGGGTTCAATTCGGACAAGTTAACTATGCATCCGTGTCTTATCACAGAAGGTCCTAACAATCTAGCTATACTAGCTAATACATACTTAAACTATAGCACATTTAGACAGTCAATCAGCAGATAAACACAAACAACAATCAATTCAATCAAACACAAGCAAATCCATGGACCAAACTGCTCTGATACCAATTAGTGTAACGCCCTCCCTTGTATGCATCCAAGAGAGTCGTTCGCTAAGCGGAATTAGAGTTGTTAACGTCACATGAGCTAACAAAGAATCTCATAGCAGTATACAAATCCGTATAAAAATTTCAGGCACTTAAATTCTTTTCACAAAGGTTTTCCAAAATAGCCATTGTTCATAAAAGTTCAAGCTAACATAAAGATGATGAAGACTACAGTCATCCAAGAGTACCAAAACATTAATCATTACAGTCATCCAATTAAACAAACAGCAACAGTGATAATCCACGCATCAGCAATCGACAGCAAAACATCACTCCTTCAAATGCTTTTGCGTCCTCCTACCATTTTGGAAAAATAGCAGCCCCGAAGGGGTGAGAATAATCCCAGTAGTGTGGCAACAAAACCAGTAATATAACAGTATTAACTAGGCACAAAATAATAAACAGTCACTTCAACATATCCTTGTTCCTTTTTCCTTTTTCCTTTTCATCATATTCATATATTGCGTATATAACGCCTTTCCTTTGCGCTTTTAGCACCGTCGTGCGCGCACTTCACAGTGGAATCAAATATACCCTTGGCACCTGAGCTCCATGTGGATTCCAACTGTGGGCCTATGCGGACTGATGCCAAGTGTCCCATACCCCGGTACCTTGGGGATGCCTATATGATGCTTGCTCAAAACACATGTTCCTGTACATAACTATTCTAAAAAGCAAGACCTATATGCTCTTGATACATGCATGCCATGCTATGCTTTCACACACAGAACGTACAAAAATGCGATATGATGCAAGGTGCATGCTTATATACCTTTCATATGCGTTATGCTGCCACATAACGTCTTTACCTCATTATCATATAGCCATCACGGCACATTTTGGCAGTTTCCTTTCATCATAATGGAACATAATATTTTTACGGCATATGGAGCATCATGTCACAATTTTATACCAGTAGTCAATAGTCACATTAGGCAATATCGCCTGACACTTACCTTTGCTTTCCTTAAATAATACCAAACAGCAGCGAAGTATCTCACTTCTTAAGCGCACCTAAATCAATTACAACTAATCATTTACAGTGGCTATTTACAGCAGAAACAGAGAGCATACAGCAGTGTTTTACAGTGGAAAACAGTGAGCATACAGCAGTGTTTACAGCAGCAAAACAGTGAGCATACAGCAGCGTTTTTACAGCAGAAAACAGTGACGTTTGTGCTTAAAATAGTGAACAGAAAACAGTGGTATTTTCCTTAAAAATAGTGGACAGAAACAGTGACGTTTTACAGCAGGAAAACAGTAAACATACAGCAGAAACAGTGATCATTTTAAAACAGAAACAGTGGCACTTTGGACTTCAAAACAGTGGCATAAATCTTGGTTTTTGGACATTGAAACAGTGGCATATTATGGCTAAAACAGTGGCATTTTATGCATAAAAACAGTGGCATTTTATGCATAAAAATAGTGGCATATGATGACTAAAACAGTGGCATATTATGCATAAAAACAGTGGCATATGATGACTAAAACAGTGGCATATTATGCATAAAAACAGTGGCATATGATGACTAAAACAGTGGCATATTATGCATAAAAACAGTGGCATATGATGACTAAAATAGTGGCATTTTATGCATAGAAACAGTGGCATTTGATGACTAAAACAGTGGCATATTATGCATAAAAACAGTGGCATATGATGACTAAAACAGTGGCATATTATGCATAAAAACAGTGGCATATGATGACTAAAACAGTGGCATTTTATGCATAGAACAGTGGCATTTGATGACTAAAACAGTGGCATTTTATGCATAGAAACAGTGGCATTTGATGACTAAAACAGTGGCATTTTATGCATAAAAACAGTGGCATATGATGTGCAGAAACAGTGGCATATAATGTGCAGAAACAGTGGCATATAATGTGCAGAAACAGTGGCATATAATGTGCAGAAACAGTGGCATATATGTGCAGAAACAGTGGCATATAATGTGCAGAAACAGTGGCATATAATGTGCAGAAACAGTGGCATATAATGTGCAGAAATAGTGGCATACAGTGGCATATAATGTGCAGAAACAGTGGCATTTGAATGGTGCTTTTGAGGAACCGAAACAGTGGGCATTTCATCTTCAAAACAGTGGCACATTCAAAGGGAAACAGTGGCACATTTCTCTTCAAAACAGTGGCATATCCATACAAGAAAACAGTGGCATGAGCTTAAACATAACCATGAGATTTTTATGCATACAACTCATCATGAAATAACTCCACCATTCTACTTTTATCATGCTCATACTTGAATCCAAAACCACACATAATCAAGGAGACATTTAAGCACACACACATGGTTACACAATGAAAGTGTTCTAAGTTCAAGGCCTACCTCTTGTAGCACACACTTCACCACACCCTTCTAGCTCTACTTCCCAACAAGTCCACCCTCCCAAGAGAGGATCTATGCGCACACAATGGTGAGGAGGAACACACTTGGACAGCTTCAAGGTTGAGGAACAAGGCTGGACAGTGAGAGGGAAAAGAGGAGGAACTCACACTTCACTTGTGTCTAGGCCACGGTTTGATGGTGAGGGAAGGAGGGAGTTGGCTTGGCAAAGTCTTCTTGCTCCAAGGAAGCTTGTTGGTTCGGCTAGAGAATGAGGAGGAGGAGGAGATGTTGGCTGCACTTGCACATGAAGCCAGCCCCTACCTTATGCGCAAATTTAAAGGGAAAGAGAGGGAAAGTTGCTATGATTAACCATCATGAAAAATTCTGATTACTTGAGGGGATG
Organism: Gastrolobium villosum; assembly: GCA_032173675.1. NCBI lineage: Eukaryota > Viridiplantae > Streptophyta > Magnoliopsida > Fabales > Fabaceae > Gastrolobium > Gastrolobium villosum. The sequence continues at coordinate 93,844 of JAVKPL010001722.1, forward strand.
GGGCTGCACACAAGGTTGCTTCTAAAGTACTCTATTCACATGCAAGGAGGTGAGGAGATGGTTCAGATCTGAGTTAGGCTTCTAAGTCAGAATTTTCTTGCACAAATAGCCAAACCATGCGCACAAGGTGAGGTGTGAGGGAGGTTCACTAAGTCCACAAGCAAGACAGCTTTGTGGCAGCCAAGAAATCTGATTTTGGGGCTGTCTTGTGCGCATAGAATGATGAAGATGCAGCCTCAAGATCCCACTTATGATGCATGTGGAAGCAAGGGCAGGTTTGACTCATGATGGGCTGCAAAAAGCTTGCAAAAATCTGCACATGGCAGCCTCATGATGGAAGGTGTAAGGTGGTTCTCCAAGTCAACAAGTTAGGCAGTTTTTGTGACACAAAAATCTGGTCCAAGGCTCCCCCCATGTGCGCCAAAATGAAGGAAGATGCAGCCTAATATCATGCTAAATGGTACATGTGTCTTCCATGCAATGAAATTGAAACCAAGTTATGCATAAGCAAGGTGAGGTGGCGGTTTAACAAGGGAAAATGGCAGATTTCAAAGTCCTTAATCACACTCTCTTGTGCGCATGAAAGGGTGGTAGAAGGGTTGCCATGTGAAGGTTCCTTGGTACACAAGACATCCTTGTTGGACAAGGCTTAGGGAATTAGGTGTGGATTTAATTTGGGCTGAACAAGATTGATCCAAGAGCCATCCTTGGGCCATTGGCCACACACACAAAGGATCCAATCACACAAGTCCAAAGGTAACAAGTACACACACACACACTAGCCCACTACCAAAGTCCACTAAGCACTAAAGCCTTCTAACACACACTCACATTACTCATATGATTAAATTCACATGTCTACATATGTATCCTCCTATGATTTAATTTAATTAATTACCTTAGTCTTATCCAAGGATAAAGGTCAACCAATTCGTAAACCATCACACATAAACCATAAATCCGAAATCTATACATACATCAATAACATATAGTACTTATGTATTTTACTAATTATGCGGGATGTTACACCCTGGTTCTGGACGTCGTCCACCAGTGAGATCCCGACCTACTGGTCGAGGGCGGTTTCGGCCCACTGGCCGAGGTCGATCCCGGAATTCTAATCGTGCCGCGGCTTATTCGTCCGTAAGCACCAATCGTGTCTTGGATAGGAGACATAACCCTCATTCCCCCTCTGCTACTGGCAGTAGAGGTGTCGATATTCTAAACTAGTCCTCTGTTCAGCCCGTGCTACCTATTCCATCCATCAAGAACCCAATTCCGTGCTTCAACTGTGTATATCTCAGTGCACAATTTATTGGAAATGGCAACGATTTCATGGCAAATTTAGTCCTGGGCAGTTGTTCTCATGACCACGGGCTTAAAACCCCTGTTCCAATGACCTCCTCAGACAGCTCGTCAAGCTCCTCACACTGTAGTTTATTTAACTCAGGTGCGTGCTATTTGTTGCTCTTGTTTTTTAATCTACCCATTTTGCTGTTCTAGGTTCTTATGGAGTCCCCTTATACAGAAATCAACATGGAGACAACTTCTTCCAACCAGGAGCTAGAGGCCGGGGTTGTACCAGCCGAAGAGGGTTCTGCCCCTGTGAGTGCCGGCCTACGGAGACAATTTCCATGGGTTACCCAGGAGGTCCTCAGCTTCAGGTCCTCCATGACCACCGAAGAGATATCCGGGTTACCAATTGGCAACCCAGTGGGTTTTAACACCTTCTGCCCGGCAGAGGATGAGCCAGTGTGCTCAGGCCGGAACCCGCAGGAGCCTCCTTTTTTCTTTTTCTACCGTGATCTGATCACAAAGATTGGCATTCGCTTTCCCTTCTCTCCCTTCATAATATGCCTTTTAAACCACTTTTTATTAGCTCCAACCCAAATCCATCCTAATGGCTGGGCGTACATTGTCGCCTTCGAACAACTTTGTTTATCCCTGTCTGTAAATTGCTCTGTTGCTTTGTTTATGTATTTTTTTAACATATATACCCCACTTCCGGTTCTGAACCCCCAAGTTAAAGGGTTGGGCCAGCATCCGGGGTCGTATCAGCAAACCTTCGAGGAGACTGTTTTGTGTTTACAGTGACTCCTTCAAAAATTTTAAAGGCTCGTACTTTAAAGTCGTAGCCGAGGTTGGTGAGAGACCTTGGTTTGTGGGAGATGATGATGAGGGAAAATTCTCATTGTATTGGTCGCATGAGCATTATCTCCGTAAGTCGGCTGATTACAAACTTGGGTTATCTGCCGAGGAGAAGACCAATGCTAAGACCTTGTTAGCCCACATCCGTGCCCAGGGGCATATGAGTGCTGCTTCCTTGGTTGCTAAATCCTGTGCCACAAACGACCAACCCAGTATGCCTTCCAATATTTTTCATTGCTATTGTTTCGTGGTATTGCTCTTTTTTTTGTTGATGACCATCTTCTTTATTGCTTTACTTTGTAGGTTTAAAAATGAATCCCACCTCGGATGACGTGCCGGAGTATGTGTTAACTCGTCATGGTAAAGGCGTCGCCCGTCCTCCACCTCCGGCCAAAAAGCAGAAAGTTGCCAACCCTTCTTTGGGGGCCGGATCATCTAATCTGGATGCTCACTGCGGCATATCCATTCTGGACTTGACGCACGATGGCGAGAGCTGGCTGGATGGAGAGCCAGAAGAAACTCCCCTTGTGGTTGGAGGTGGTGGCACGACACGGGCCATAGTGTCCGTCGAAAAAGGTAGTGCATCGCCCTCCCCCCTTCCTGCTGGACTAAGGAGGGGATCTCTATGGGAGATGGGAGTGACAACGGAGCTGCGTGGGGTGACTCGCCCCCCTCCTGCTTTCTATGCCTCCCCCTATCCATCGAAAACCGGGCCGAAGAACTGCAGAAGGCCGAGCTGTACTTGTTCAAGGCGGCTTCCTTGATGAAACCTTATTCTCTAATGCTGGAGAAACACTCCGAGGTGTTAGCTGAGAGGGACACCTTAAGGAATGACAAGATTGTACTGCAAGGCAACCTTGACAAAATGAAGCAAGAGAACCGGATATTGACATCCGAAGCTGTCGAGCTAAAATTCTCTTTGCAGCAATCTCAAGCCGACCTAAAGTCGGTGTCGGATTCCTTCGGTCTGGAAGGCGGGAAGGAAATCTTGATTGACTTTGTCAAGGATAGGCTATCCATGCTATCCGAGTTCGAGGCAAAAAATAAAGAATTAACTTCACAGGTGGATCAGTTGAAGGCTGAGCGTGAAGAGCTGCAGACCGACTACGTCGAAGTCAGTCTGCGCTTGAAAAGGCTGCCGGTTCTGTTTTTAACAATGCTGTGAACCAAATAAAGTACTTCAACCCTGGAATGCCCTTGAACTTGGATTAGCTGGACTGCTTTGGTTATGTTAGCGGTGGCATATTTTTTTCTTATGCCGAGGAGCCGAACGTAGCAGATGATGACAATGCTATGCTGAATCCAGAAATTGAAGCTGCAAATCGGCAGTTTGACACCGACATTCAAGCGGTTTTGAGGGGAGATACCCCTTAGTTTGTAGAAAGAAAGGCCGGAATGCCGGCTGGATGTTGTATAAACTCTGCTTTTGCTATTACTATTTGGATTTCTTAACTGCGTTAGCTGTAGCATTATTGTTTATTTGCAATATCCTGTTTGTATGTTCCGAGCTTTGGCATTTTTTTAACCGGGAAAATGTGCGAGGGCGTCCCCTTATCGCATTATTCTCCCCTCTTTGAACATCCGTTGTTGAAACGGGGCTAGCACTCTCAACCCTGCCCTTTAGGCAGGGCGGGTTCAAGCACCCTGACTTAATTTTCAAGTCTTAGAACGCTCAATTTCTGCCTTTTTAGGTAGAAACGGGTTCAAGTACCTCAGATTTGTTTATTAGGCTAACGCTCAACCGTGCTCCTTGGGCGCGGTGGGTTTAAATGCCTTAGATTTATAAACCAGGCTAGAACACTCGACCCAGTCCTTTGGGCAGGGCGGGTTCAAATATCTCTGATTGATAAAACGAATGTGGAACGCTCAACCCTGCCCTTTAGGCATGGCGGGTTCAAGTATGTCAGTAAACGTTGCTGTCCCCAGCAATGTAAAAGACTCAGTCCAGGACATATTTAATTAATCCAACATAACATTCCAGAGACACTCTCAGACACAATATGCCATGCATGCCTGACTCAACATCATAAACTCCCAATAATGTCATCAGCTTCTTAGAGATACAAGTCTACATTGGTTACCCCTCGCACAGATAAATAATATTCACTCTACACTCAGTGTTTAAGGGTATAATGAGCACTCAATCACTCAAAGCTATAACACTACCATAGGCTTGATCATATTCTAAAAAATTCTTAAAAATGAAGAATCACACACATGCATTAATTGATCAAAAGGACTTCACAGGTTGTAACTTGGCCGGGGTAATAGGGTAGGAATATATGGATAGTAGCTCAAACAACAATGAGATTGAAAACTGATATTATTTCACTTTAACACATTCAATTCAATGATTTTTGCTCCACTAACATCCCCACAGAATTTCGGGAATTAATTCCTTCCAGCCCACCTTTTACTCTTTTCCCTTTTTTTTTTATAAGGGCATAGATGATGATTTTTTTTTTTTTTTTATCCCTTAATCACTTGACCTTTGTGGAGCTTACCTCAATTTCTTTATTTTATTTTCAACACATTCAATGATTCAATCTCAATCAAGGTAAGTCACGAAAAATGGATATAGGCTAAGCCATCAATCAGGCCACAGGTCATTTATCAAGAATTAAGTTCAGGCTCAAAGGGCTAGCAAGGGGAAAATCTCATACAGGTGAGTTATTTTGGCCAATAGCAATTAAGAACAAAATGCCTTTATCATATCAATCAATGCATGCATAATAGAGAAACAAATCAAGTTCTAGAGTATTACAACAGTGAGACCTCTCAACAAAAATTTCAGTGTTTAGGCTCAAAACCTCACAGCTATGGTATCAATGCAGACTCAAGAAAATTGACCTCAGACATTATCAGAATTTCACAATATTAATTCAGACAAACGAGCAATCATGCAATCTAATTATGCCCATGCAATGTTATGTCAGAAAGTCATACAATATATTCCAAGAATTTAATCATGTACATTAACAAGATGAGCACATTTAAACCTGGGATTTGTTCAAAACACACATTTTTTTTTTATTATTTTTTTTAATGGCACACCAAATAACTATAAAAAATAACTAAGAAAATGAAAAGAGTTAGGATATCTCCCCTGATAGAAGAATTGCAGTTCTAAGGCGCAAGCCCACCATTCCCAGATTTAGAGCATTGTTGTCCTCAGCAATAATTAAACCACAAGAAGGAAAACCTGCACAATGGAACAAGCAGTGGCATATAGAAGAGACTATAATGCGCACATTAAAACATCAGAGAAAAATATACTAACTAAAATACAAAACAGAAAAATAAACTAATGTACAAAATCTCTGTCAGCAAGGAGATAAAGTCAAACCTCCATGTCATCCCACTCAGCAGCGTGGGATGACTCAGCAAACGGAGGATCTGGTGGTATTGGCTGCCTTGGTGTTTGGAGCCACCATTCCCAGATTTGGCCCAAACCATGGAGCCATGTTAGAAACTCTTTGAAGCTTTGATTCTTCTGAGAGATAGAATCTCTATGTCTCTTGTCAAACTTTAGCTTCCGGTGTCTCTTCCAATTCTTATTAAAGAGTTTGATCACCTCTTTTCTCACTACCTTCTTCATTGTAGGATGACTCCTCCCTTGGGGTTTCTTCTCATGTTTGCCATCATCCTCATTTAGAATTTTATTGGTATGAGCAGAGGGATCTTTGTCTTTCAATTCAGTCTTTTCTTCCTTCAGTGCTTCAGTCACTACCTTGTTACACAAGAAGATATCTCTTAAAGTTTTAGGAGACTCCTTCAACTCCACCTTCATGGCACCATTTTCATCATCTGCTTTTCTAGAAACTCCAACCGCTACACTTTGCTTTTCCTTTAAGATTTCCAGACTAAAACAATCATCTTTGTGAGAAGACTATTTTAAAGAATCAAAGACATTGATGGTAACGGTCTCATCATTCATCCTTAGTTCAAGCTTCCCGTTTTCAACATCAATCATTGCACGGGCTGTGGCTAGGAAAGGTCTACCCAATATGAGAGGCATTTCATTTTCTACCTCCATATCAAGCACAATAAAATCAGCCGGAAAGATGAACTTGTCAATTTTTACAAGGACATCTTCGACTATACCACTTGGCTTCCTTAAGGATCTATCAGCAAGTTGTAAAGATGCTTGAGTAGGCTTCAACTCGGTAATCCCCAAGGAATTGTAAACAGAAAGAGGCATCAGATTAATGCTAGCCCCAAGATCACACAATGCCCGACTGATTTTTGTGTTCCCAATTTCAATAGGGATATTGAAGCTCCCTGGATCATTACGCTTAGGCGGGACCTTCTTGGTAATAATAGCACTACACTCCTCAGTAAGTGCAACTGTTTGACACTCTTGTAGCTTATGCTTCCTGGAAAGGAGATCCTTCATGAATTTTGCATAGTTTGGCATATTAGCCAATGCTTCAGCAAACGGGATGTTCACATGCAATTTCTTGAAAAGATCAAGAAATCTGTCATAACTTTTTGCTTTTAATTCTGGCTTCAACCTTCCAGGATAAGGTGCCATTTTCATAAGATACTCTTCACTAAGTTCAAATTTTTCTTTTGGAAGAGTAGCTGGCTCCTTCTCATCATCAGTTGGTTTCAATATTTCAGGAGACTTTTCCTTTTCTTTTTCAGATTTCTCCTCCTGTTCAATCTTCTTTTCCTCTTCTATAGGTTTTGGTGGGGATGATACCACTTTCCCACTTCTAGTTGTAACTGCCAGACAATCTTCCTTGGGGTTGGTAGTAGTGTTACCAGGAAAGGTACCTGGAGCTCTATCAGATAACTGTTGGGCAAGTTGACCAATCTGATATTCCAGGTTCTTGATTGAAGCTTTCGTATTTCTGGAATCAGCTCTGCTTTCCTCAATGAAAGCATTGGTACTTCTTTGATTAGCCTTACTCTCCTCCATGAAAGCGTTAGTACTTTGTGCTAATGTTCCTACTAAACGTTCCAAGTCAGAAGGCTCCTTTTTTGGAATAGGTGGTGGTTTTAGATAGTTGTCAGATGTCATATCTAAACCAGTACCTTGATAACTCTTCCTTTGGTAACTATTACCGCCAGTAGAATTATTCTGATTCCTTGAGAAATTTTGTTGATTAGGGCGCTGATCATACCAAATGCCATTTACCTGCACCCGTTGAGCAGAATCTGAAGACATCAATGTAGAACAAGAATTGGTGTCATGATCTTCATGACAATATTCACAGTCAAGAACAACTGCACTTGCTTGAACTTTAGAAAGCTGCATCCTTTCAAACTTTGCATTCAGATTGGACATTTGTTGTGATAACAACTTTTGCTCTGCCAGCATTGCATTATTATCATTGAGTGGCACTGCTTCCCTTCTTCCTGTCCTTGTAGATGTTTCATTCTCATTTTTAGCTAACTTGTCAATCAGATGATATGACTCTGAAGCTAGCTTATCACCCAAAGAACCGCCTGCTGCAGTATTAATGACCAGTTTCGTCTCCGGTAGACAACCATTGAAAAAGATTCTCACTTGGTCCCCTTGAGATAGGTTATAATGAGGAACCTTTCTCATGAGGGCCTTGAATCTATTCCAAGAAGCGCAGATGGTCTCTCCAAATTGTTGTTTGAAGGAGGTGATATCATTCACCATGTTGTTGTATTTCTCCATGGGAAAGAATTCTGCAAAGAATTTTTCGGACAAGTTTTCCCAAGAAATGATGCTATCAGCAGGTTGTCTTTCTACCCAATCAAGAGCTTTTCCCTTAACAGAAAAAGGAAAAAGTCTTAATCTTATTGCATCATCAGAAACATGTGGAGGCTTTGTAGAGTCACAGATTCGTAAAAATCTGTCAACGAATCTGTGAGGATCTTCATTGTCTTCTCCTCCATACTTTTCTCTCTCGGCCAACTGAATGATGTTGGACTTGAGCTCCCATTGATTGTTCCCAAGTTCTGGTGGAACAATTCCAGCATTGGGCCTGTTAAAGATAGGCGTGAGGATGGTGTTCATCCTAGGATCAGCATTCTGATTAGGAGCAGCCATCTCTAGGGTTTCAGCTACTGGAATGGGAGTTGTCTGTGCCCTTTTTCTTTCCTTCTCTCTTTGAGCAATTCGTTCGCTTCTCCTTAGAAAAGCACTGCTTTGCATACAACTTCAGAGAAAAGATTAGTAGCACAGATTCAAAACAAAAATAAAATAAAATAAAATAAAAACAATTTAATCTTTAAAATCAAGATTAATTGATTTAAGAAAAACACTCCCCGGCAACGGCGCCAAAAACTTGACGTGAATCGGCAAGTGTATCGAATCGCGCAAGTAATAAAATGATAAGTAAAAGTTCGTATCCACAGAGAGTGTGTCTAAATCAATTAAACTCTTCTTTTTAAGATTAAATCTTCCAAGATGTTTTGACACAAATGTCAGGATTGTGTGGAATTTTGATTTGTAAAATAAAAAGACTTGTTTTTGTTCTTTTTGAAAAATAAGGGTTTGAATATGTGAGAAAAACGCTGCAGTTAGAGAACACTCACCGATGATCCCCACCTTTTACTCTGGATTAAGTTAAATATTAATATATAAATCGTGAAATTAGATAATTATCAGATAAAGGTATCAATAGTTAATTCTCAATCCCTTGAGGAATTAACACTTTAATCTCATATAGAACCCTAATTCCTTGAGGTGCCCTATATGAGATCAAGCATAGAGATCGATAATTAAAACATCTACAATATGAATCATGTCTATGTCTAGATCATGTTCATACCGTCGTTCTATCCCCTTTCTGGATTAAAGACCTCAGATCCCTCTTGTTGGCCCTAATCCTCAGATTTATTATTACTTACTAGATTGATCGGATCTAATAATAACAATAACAATACGATCAGAATAGAACGAAATTCAAAAGATAAATCTATCAATAAAAACTCAATCCTTTGTATCAGGGGTTCACAAGGGTTCGTGACCCTAACTACAGCAAAGAGGTTCTAGCCAACCATTATCATGGCTAGAATCCAATATTCAAATGAAAACATAAACTAAAAGAACTACATAAAGGTAGAAGAAGAGATCCCTCTCCCAATCTCCAGAGCTTCCGCCTCCCAATGACCTAGGATTTTTTCAGAAAATGAGAAGTGTCTTCTTAGGGTTGCCTTGTGCCCTTTTTATGCACCTCAGAATCCTTCTTTTCTCGCAACTGACAGCTGTCCATCTCAACCCTACGCTTGGAGCGCAGGATCCACGCTCCAAGCGTGGAGCTTCTGCCTCTTTTCTCTTTGTCTACGCTTCAAGCGTAGGGTTCTACGCTTGAAGCGTAGACTCACTGTCTTGGGGTCTTTTCCTACGCTCCTTTATTTGACCTTGAAACGTATAACGGAAACCTTACAATTTATTACATAAACGTTATAACGGAAATATTAAAGTATGAATTTATTACAGAAACGTTTAACGGAAATATTAAAGTATGAATTTATTACAGAAACGTTTAACGGAAAGATTTAATTAAAATAAAATTGAATTCAAATTTCGAATTTAAAATCTGAATTCAACAGTTGCGCGATCCTCTGATGCTGCAAGCGTCATTCCCACGCTCGTAGTGTGGGCCTTTAGTTTCACTTTGTCCTTTTCAGCTCTAATTTGTGCATTTCTCCTATGAAATCAACATAAAATCAGTATACAACTTTAGATTAAGATATTTGACAAATTAACAGTGATTTTGCCCTTTTCTTGCATCAGATTAAGTAACATTCTTCCTCTTTTTATCTTACAATTCCTTATATGCTGATCGCATATCAGTCAGATCGATAGACGAGTCTGAAACGCTCAATCCTGCCGTTTGGGCAGGGCGGGTTCAAATATGTCAGATCGATAGACGAGTCTGAAACGCTCAACCCTGCCGTTTGGGCAGGGCGGGTTCAAATATGTCGGATCTGTATATGGTGCTTAGTTTTTCGGAGCCGGAATGTTATAATGCAAAAATAACCTTGTAAATAATTTGGCTAAAACGAACATGGCATTGTATGCACCATTAAAGTTTATTGAGTTACAAAAGGATAAAAGAAAATACCACTTTTGTTTATTCATCAAACAATTCTTTAATTTAACTGTAATACTTTTTCAGCTTGTCTGCATTCCATGTTCTTCCGACATGCTTCCCCTTCAAAGTCTCTAGCACATAAGCTCCTTTGGAAAGTTTATTTTTAATTCTGAATGGCCCTTCCCATCTCGGAGCTAACTTCCCATCCGAAGCATTTCGCTCTCCGACATCTGCCCTTCGCAGCACCAACTCTTTTGCCTCAAATGACCGTGGCTTCACCTTTTTATTGAACCGATTAGCCACGAGTTGCTTGGCCATGTAGTTTTTACAATGTGCCATAGTTCGGATTTCATCGATCAGATCTAGCTCGACTGACATTTTCTCATTGTTGTCCTTTTCTGCCTGTGTCAGAGCTTGAATCCTCCTCCAAGATGGTTCTCCTAGCTCCACCGGAATCATAGCTTCACATCCATAAGTTAGTTTGAACGGGGACTCTCCAACAGACGTTTGAACTGTGGTTCTGTAGCCCCACAATACATAGTACAGCTCTTCTACCCATTTACCTTTAGCAGACTACTCCATGCGTCTACGCAATCCTTCAACTATGATTTTATTAGCAGCTTCGGCTTGGCCATTTGTCTGAGGATGCTCAACCGAGGCAAATCTATGTCGGATATGTAATCCGGCCACTAAGCTCTGAAAACCTTTACTTGTGAACTGGGTTCCATTGACCGTTACAACTTCAGCTGGAATCCCAAAACGGCATATTATGTTTCTTTCTAAAAAGTGCTGGATTCGGGCCGAGGTAATAGTGGCGATTGGTTCTGCTTCAATCCACTTGGTGAAATAATCAACCGCTACTATTAACCATCTCAGTTGACCTTCCGCTGCTGCAAACGGGCCTAAGATGTCCATTCCCCACTTATAGAATGGCCATGGAGCCGTGATAAAGTTCAATTCTTCAGGTGGGGCCAGCAAGTTTTTACCATGCTTTTGGCACTGATCACACCTTTGCACATGATCCTTTGCGTCATTCATCATGGATGGCCCGAAGTAACCAGCTCGAAGTGCTTTTCGAGCCAGTGCTTTCCCTCCGACATGTTGGCCATTAATGCCTTCATGAATCTCATACAGGACATATTGTGCTCTATCTGAGTTTAAACATTTTAATAGGGGGGAGAAAATCCCCTTTTTATACAGCTGCCCTTCAAGCATAGTATGCGATGCTGCATCTCGGATCAGCTTCCTGGCTTCCTCCTTTCCAACAGGCAAAGTTCCCCTCTCAATGTATTCAATGAGGTCATGACGCCAGTCATTTGCCTGCGAGATTTGCATTATACAGGTCGGCTCTGGAATGCTTTGCTCAATCACAGTTCTATAGTTACCCCAGCCCTTTGTACTAGCCAACTTAGATAATATATCCGCTCTGCTATTTGCATTTCTTGAGATATGACTAATTTCGACCTTCTCGAAATGCGCCATTATCTGTTTAGCATGTTCAAGATACTTTATTAACATGGGTCCTCTCACTTGGTAATTTCCTTCAATTTGTGATGTAACCAATTGGGAATCACTATAAATTTTTCACTCTTCGGGCTCCAAGCTCCTTAGCCTAAAGCAGCCCGGCTATGAAAGCCTCATACTCTGCTTGGTTGTTAGAAGTCTCGAAATCCATTTGCATAGAATATTCCACTGCAATGCCATCAGGATTTTCGATTATGACCCCGACTCCACTTCCCTTCGAGTTTGAAGATCCATCGACGTATATTGTCCACATATCCGGGTCACCAGAAACAACGTGCTGGGCGGAGGTGAGTTATCGAACAAAGTCGGCCAAAGCTTGTGATTTGATCGCCTTGCGGCTCTCAAATGCTATATCAAATTCGGATAATTCTACTGCCCAACTCATCATCCTGCCTGCCAGGTCTGGTTTGTGTAATATTTGCCGGATTGGAGAATCTGATCGAACCAGGATCCTGTGAGCTTGAAAATATGCCCGAAGTCTTCTAGCCGAGATAAGAAGTGCGAAAGCTATCTTCTCCAGTCATTGATATCGAAGCTCGGCCCCTTGCAGGAGCCGACTGACAAAATATATCGGCTGCTGGCCTTCTTCGTCCTCCCGCACCAGAACCGAACTGACTGCCAGATCACCAACAGACAAATATAAGATTAAAGTTTCCTGCTCTTTTGGTTTTGCCAACACGGGAGGGGAGGCTAACTATCTTTTAATCTCTTGGAAAGAAACTTCGCATTCCGAATTCCACCCATACTGCACCTCTTTTCGTAACAACTTGAAAAAAGGCAAAGCTGTTTCTGCCGACCGAGGTAAGAAACGGGTGAGGGAGGCCAACCGTCCTGTCAACTGCTGTATTTCTTTCTTATTATGTGGTGCCATCATTTGTAGCACGGCCCCACATTTGTCCGGGTTTGCCTCTATGCCTCTATGTGTGAGCATAAAGCCCAGAAACTTTCCCGCAAAAACTCTGAAAGCACATTTTGCAGGATTTAACCGGATGCGGTGTTGTTGCAATTTATTAAATGTCTTCTCTAAGTCCCTGACATGTACTGCCATACCTGCCGACTTGACTATCATGTCATCAATATATACTTCCACGTTCCTGCCTAGTTGATCCGAGAAGACCTGATTCATCATTCTTTGATCGGTAGCTCCCGAGTTCTTTAATCCGAAAGGTATGACATTGTAACAACAATTTGCCTTCTCTGCAATAAAGGCAGTTTTTTCTTGGTCTCTAGGATATAACGGGATTTGATTGTACCCCGAGTAGGCATCCATGAAAGACAATACTCGGAATCCAGATGAATTATCAACCAGCTGGTCTATGTTGGGCATTGGGTATGCATCTTTAGGACATACTTTATTCAAATCCGTGTAATCCGTGCATACCCTCCATTTTTCGTTTGGTTTTTTAACCATCACCACATTAGACAACCAAGTCGTGTATTGTATTTCCCGTATGAACCCTGCCTCAAGTAGCTCTTTCACATGATCTTCTAGTACTTGCCGACGCTCTGAGCTGAGATTTCTCTTCTTCTGGGCTACCGGTTTTGACCCCGGATACACAGATAGCTTATGGCAGCAAAAGGCAGGGTTGACCCCCGGAATATCTGAGGATTTCCAAGCGAAGACATCGTGATTGCGGTTAAGGCAGGCTGCTAGGCAATTCTTGTCATCATGCTCCAAGTCTTTGCCAATCCTGGTGACTTGTCCCGGCTCCCCAATGTTTATTTCTTCTAGTTCTCCTTTTGGTTCCGACCTCGGCACCTGTTCTTCATCTCTCATATCAAAATCCACCATATGAACCGAACTGTGTTTCTTTGGGTTTCGGTCGGGTTGCCGAACAGCGGCCGAAATACTGGGTTCCCTTGTTACCATCCGTACTGACTTGAAGTAGCAGTCCCGAGATTCTTTCTGGTCTCCTGCTATGGTGAGTACCGTACCCTGCTTGGAAATCATTTTGAGCTTTTGATGCTTGGTTGAGATTAACATATCCCAATCATGTATGGTTGGTCTCCCTAAAATCACATTGTATTCAGAAGGGAAATCAGCAACAATGAATCTCACCTCTCGGATTTGTATGCCTCTTTGGTTCCCAAAGTTAGCCTCAAATCGATGTACCCTTTCGGAATGGTATCTTGGCCGTTAAATGCAATTAAAGTCGTGTTACAAGGCTTCAAATCCTCCTCATCCAGGTTCATCTTTTGAAATGCCTGCCATAAAATTACGTCGGCACAACTTCCATTGTCTAAGAAGATCTTCTTAACCCTGCAATTAACCAGTGTTCCTGTGATTACCAACCCATCTACATGGCCTGGTATCACATCCTCCAACTCTTTCTTCGTGAAGTATAACAGTGGTGGTTCTGGTTCTTCCTCTTTGAATATTGGACGTTCCCTAATAGAGAGCACCTCCCTCAAGTATTTCCATCGGGCATCCATAGTATCTCCTCCACCACCAAAAGCTCCACTGATAACGTTGCATTCGAATTCCGGCTCTTGGAACTCATCATCATCTCTAGCCGGCTTTTTACCTCGACTGTCTTCCTTAAACTTCTTGTCGTTGGACGGGTTGACAAATCGACCTCCTCTTCTCTTCCGATTCCGCCATCCCTGAGTCCGGATGAGGTACTGGCGCAACTTGCCTTCTCTGACATATTTTTCTATTGCGTCGCGGAGATCCCAGCATTCATCCGTGGAATGGCCCGGCCCGTCATGAAATGCACAGTACCGGGATTGGTCCAGACCAGCCGGGTGTTGTAATGGCCGAGGTCTTTCTACCGCTTTCATCTCTGTGGAGGCTACCTCTCGCCAAATCTGCGACCGGGGAGAATTTAGGGGGGCGTATTTTTCAAACCGCCCTCGTGCTGGGAATCTATCCTCTGGTTTTTTTCCCCGTAGGTCGTTAGGTTTTCGGCCTCCCAGCTTGTCCCCTAGACCTGGATGGTGCTTTTGGTCAACATTTTCCAGTTCCATCTGTTCGAGCTCCAAGTACTTTTTAGAACGTGTATTAAATTCCACTAAGATCCGTGGTGGTTCCTTATATATCGACTTGGCAAGTCTAGAGGTTCCATGAAGTCCAGCGATCACCAGATGTAAATGAACATTTTCTGATAATCCTGGCACTTGCAAGGCGGCTAACTTGAAGCGATCAAGGTATCTCTGCAGTGTTTCACCAGGCTGCTATTTAATCTTTCCTAATGCAAATTCGGACTTTGGCTGGTTTTTGCTAGTAGCAAAATTGAGCAAGAACCGCCCACCGAATTCCTCGAAAGATCTGATAGATCCAGCGAGCAATGAGGAAAACCATGCTTGTGCCGCCCCCGTTAATGTTGTTGCAAAAAGTCTAGTAATCAGAGGTTCCTCTATGCCTTTGATGTACATAGCCGTGTCAAATGCATCCAAATGGACCTGAGGATCTTGTGTGCCATCGTATTTGACCAACTCGGACAGATTTAAATTGTCTGGATATGGAGCTTCCACGATTTCATTCGAGAAGGGGCTATCATTGTACAACCCTTTATTGTACTTCCGCCGGTATACGCCTGCGACATCATCCGGGTTTCGAACCCCGGGTGCAAGATTCCGGGGTTGACGCATCTCAGCCGCATGGATTTCTGCCGGCATATCCTGCATGTCCTCATGCCGAGGTGGCTGATCACGGGCCGGGTTTCCCTGACCTTCGCGGCGCGGTCCGAGTTGGTTAGATCTCGGAGCGTGAGTTGCTGGTACTGGACCCGAGTTCCGTAGATCGGCTGGGGCAGGACCCGAGTTTCGCCGATCTGCTGGTGGAGGGCCCGAATGTCGCAAATCTGTAACGACGCGTGTGACAGCTCGTACAGGATCCAGACTGGTCAGCTGCCGTATCCGGGCCTCCAACTCTCGGATCTATTCTGCATCCGCCTGTCGTTGCAGCTCACTCCGGCGCTCCCATTCTTCCATCCTGCGTAGTAGAGCATCCATAGCCAGGTTCGGGCCTCGTGGATCGGGATCCTCAATGGGTTGCAATCCTTGTACGGTGCGTCCGAGTTGACGGCCGGAGTCGATGCCGAGTCGGAATGCACTTCACTGACATGCACAGCGTCTGGATCTGGGATCGGTGGTGCGTGATGATCGTGATTTATTGCCTCCTATTCATGCCTAGGATTTGATGTCAAAGGTTGACGAAAATCACTTCTAGTGGTCCTCACCATCTCCTTCTTTGGTGTATTTTTGTGGAAAGTAGGGTTCGTTTCCCACAGACGGCGCCAATGTTCTACATGTGGCAGATGTGTCCAATCTGGGTTGGATGATCGATCTATGATTCAGGTGCTTCTCTCTGGATACCTATGAATTAGGTACCTAGTGGGATCACAGATCACTGACACTGACAATGGCTTTCGCCTTAGGAGTGTGTGTGCATGTGATATTGAAATGAGTAGGGTTTTTGTGTGTACCTTGCTTATGTTTCTTACCTCCCTTATATAGTGCTACCTTTGGGTTTGGGTTGGGCCGCGCATGAGATGGGGCCTTGGTCCGGTCCACAACAAGATATATATATAGATATATATATATATATATGTATACATATATATATCTATATATATATGTATACATATATATATCTATATATATATATGTATACATATACATATATATATATATATATATGTATACATATATATATATATATATCTATATATATATGTATACATATATTTATATATATGTATATGTATATATAAATAAATAAAAGTGAAAAAGAAAGGGACAAGAAGAAGTGGGGGAAGTGAAGGGGAAAAGGACTAAAAAGGGACCATCTGGAACATAGGAATAACCACGGGTCTAACCCTCCACCATACTTATAGCTTTTCTCCATTCCGTTCTAAGACATACCGTCCGCCAATCTATATCCCACTCCATTAAATCTTGTTTTACTACCTTCCCCCAAGTAAGTTTCGGCCGACCTCTGCCTCTTTTTGTGTTGAGCTCTTGGTAACAAACTTCTGTTCTTACAGGAGCATCCAGGGGCCTTCTCATCACGTGCCCAAACCACCTCAATCTATGTTCTCTCATCTTCTCGGCAACCGGTACTACTCAGACCTTTCGTCGAATATCTTCATTTCTTATCTTATCCATCTTTGTGTAACCACACATCCACCTTAACATCCTCATCTCTGCTACTCCCATCTTATGCTCATGTTGCCTATGTGCTGGCCAGCATTCCACTCCATATAGCATTGCCGGTCTTACTGCCGTTTTATAGAATTTTCCTTTTAACTTAAGGGGGATTTTGCGGTCACACCAAAACCCAGATGCACTGCGCCATTTCATCCACCCTGCTCTGATTCTATGATTTACATCCTCATCTATCTCTCTACCTTTTTGTAAAATGGAGCCCAAGTATTTAAAAGCATCTTTTCTGGGTACCTCTTGACCAATTAAATGCACGGGCTCTTGGTCCCCATCTCGTACCAGAGAAAACTCACACTTCAGATACTCAGTCTTGCTTCGACTTAATGTGAATCCTTTGGATTCCAATGTGCTTCTCCACAATTCAAGTTTTCTATTAACACCCTCCTTGCTCTCATCAATAAGCACAATATCGTCTGCAAAAAGCATACACCATGGCACTTTCTCTTGAATATCTTTTGTTAGTTCATCCATAACTAAGGCAAAAAGATAAGGACTTAGAGCCGACCCTTGGTGTACACCAACCGTGATAGAAAAATAACTTGATGTTCCATTACAAGCTTTTACACATGTAGTAGCCCCATCATACATATCCTAGATTGCCTTTACATACTTTGATGGAACCTTTTTCTTCTCCAGAACCCACCATAAAACTTTCCTTGGAACCCTATCGTGTGCTTTCTCAAGGTCTATGAACACCATATGCAAGTCCTTCTTCTTTTCTCGGTATCTTTCCATAAGTTGTCGCATCAAGAAAATGGCTTCCATGGTACATCTTCCTGGCATAAATCCAAATTGATTTACAGAAACCTTGGTATCTCTCCTCAAGCGATGTTCAATAACCCTCTCCCACAACTTCATAGTATGGCTCATTAGCTTAATGCCTCTATAGTTTGAACAATTCTGTATATCTCCCTTGTTTTTGTAGATAGGCACAATCATACTTTTCCTCCAAGCATCAGGCATCTTATTTGTCTGGAGAATCTTATTGAAAAGATTGGTCAACCATTTTATTGCCACATCCCCTAGGCCTCTCCACACTTCAATAGGGACACCATCAGCCCCAAGGCTTTAGTAGTCTTTATCATCTTTTCCTCCGAGCATCAGCATCTTAAATTCTATTAAAACAGTAACTTAATTCGGTTTAGATATTTAATTCATTTACAGTGCTATCCGATATACAATTAATAGGAAAAAGAAGAAGTTCAAAGTAGTGACTTATAGAAATGTAATTCTAATTACAAAATTATAGCTCAAGACAATGTACTCGAGTAATTTAAAAGAAATCAGTGCAGAATTTTCGCATTAAAAAATAAGCAGTACCCTTAATCAGTGTCCAAATCTAGCACTTCACAAACAACGCCTATAGAGTTATAACGATAAAACAAATTCAATTGATATACTATAATCCAAAGCATGATATTAAGAAGCAATTTGGTGACGATTTTCACATATAGCAGTGTCATAGTTCAAGGACAAGCTAAAAACAAGGTTTCAATTCAACCCACCAAATAAGTTTCCAGCGGAAAAGAGGAATTGCAATTGGTTCAAGGTTGTCTTACTGGAGTGGGGTATTATTTTAGTCGAGTAAATACATTTATAACAAACTTGGGTAGTACACTTACGTAATGTGAAAATGAGTAGATGTCAAACCAATTTATTAATCACTTTTCACAGCTGAAAAAAAATGGTTTAATCTTGTAAAACATATAAAACGCATAACAGAGTTTAATGCGAATGCAACTTGAAATATTTATTTTATATTAGATCGAATTTGGCTTTTTGACCCTTATAACCTTTTATCAATAATTAATTATCAAATTGACCT
Organism: Gastrolobium villosum; assembly: GCA_032173675.1. Taxonomy (NCBI): domain Eukaryota; kingdom Viridiplantae; phylum Streptophyta; class Magnoliopsida; order Fabales; family Fabaceae; genus Gastrolobium; species Gastrolobium villosum. Next base: position 112,528 of record JAVKPL010001722.1, read on the forward strand.
TCATTATAAATTATTTCAAAAATTTAACCTCCTCAAAAAACATAACATCAATCTGCCCCTATTTGACCGTTAACCACCAAGACTACCCGGGTAGGGAGGGGTGTACCCAGGTATAGTTCTTGGCATCTGAAAAATTGTTTGAATTATTTACCCGTGTACCCAGGAAGAAGTGGACTAAATCTAACATTCATCTTATTGAGACGTACCGGTACACCCTTCCGTATCCGGATAAATAATTCAAGCAATTTCTCAGATGCCAAGAACTATACCAGGGTACACCCCTCCCTACCTGGGTAGACACAAAATTTTAAAAAATACCCGGGTAGGGAGGGATGTACCAGGGTAGACTTGGTGGTCAACGGTCAAACATGAGCAGATTGGTGTTATGTTTTTTGAGGGGATAAATTTTTTGAAATAGTTTATAATGAAGATCAATTTGATAATTAATTATTAATAAAAGGTTATAATTCATCATTCGGTACAAGAAACATATTAATAGCAGCCTAGAATTCAATGCTCAAAGGACCATAACTAGTTACAATAATAGACCAGCTCCAAAATAGAATCAGATATCAGAGCAGATAAGCTTCAATTTCGACAAAATTATCATTCAATTAGGATGCACTTAGTTGAGTAACTTGATCCAACTTACTCGGGTAATCTGTTTTCAGCGGTAGCAATATTATACAATTACAAGTTATGGACAGTGTTTACAAGAGCAGTGAAGTGAGTCACAGACTTCAATAGCAGTGGTGTTTTAATGATAATGGTGTTACAATACAAACAACACTTCACCAATTTGAGACAATTAGTACCAAACTTTCAGGAACACAACTGATTTGAGGATATGATACAAGTCTAAAGCTTTCAAAATCTGACTTATATCAAACTAATTAAGCAAAGCTCAATGCAAGAAAAATTCTTACCTAAATGCAGATTTTAAACCCAGCACTAAAATACATCTCCAATTTACCGTATGAATATTCAGTTAGCTATTTGGACAGAATCAATTCGAATTCTTATACCATATACTAATTTCACTAAGCAGCCATTGATTTGACTTTCCATCAACAAATTAACAAACATTTTTCTTATCAAAAATCTTTCGGCCATTGAAATTCTGTGACAGCTCGGCAGACCATAATAACCCTCATGAATAGAGATTATTTATTTGACGGCCACAATTCATTGAGGTACCAATTTAGTATAGACAATAATAATACAATACTTAACTGGCAGTGCTTTTATAACCTTGAGCAAAAATAATATGTATCTGCATGCATTTTGTCTAATGTATATGTTGGGCTTCCTCCTTCAATGCTAAGCCTAAGCCCATTTGAGGGGTTTTCCTAAAATACCCCTAACCCTAATTCCACCTCTTATAAATACCCATTGTTAGGGTGGAGACTAATGATATGAGAAGATTGAGTTGAGAAAAATTTGAGAGAAAATATTTGATTGTTTTAGCAAAAGCTTCATGCTTTGCATTTGAGAGATCTCTAGGGAGAGTTTGAGAGAAACATCTCTAGGGTAGTTTGATTATCACCATTGTTGGAGAGGTTGAGTTAACCACCACTTTGGTGTATTTGATTATTGTAACCATTATTCTCATAGTGGATTTTTGATCTGGACTAGGTCCCGTGGTTTTTACTTCTTCATTGGAGAAGGTTTTCCACGTTAAATCTGGTTGTGTTCTTCTTCTCTCTCCTATCTATTTTTTTCCGCTGCTCAGTCCGACCTGGTGATATACAGGCCGTGGTACTGCCGAGATCCGAGCTCCGGATCTGGTTGATTGACTTTCGCACAAAAGGCTTTCTAGCCGAGTTTGAGGGAACCGAGTTCCCAACAGTGGTATCAGAGCCCGAGTTCTACGGGTTCTGAGGGAGACGAGATGGAGACCAGTAGCATAACCCATGATGGAGATATGTTCAAGCTGACCGCAGACAATTTCACCTATTGGAAACCGATGATGGAAGATCATCTCTATTGCAAAGATTTGCATGAGCCCATTATCCTTGATGAGAGACCGGCAGGCAAAACCGATAAGGAGTGGGAGATTCTGAGTCGTAAGGCGGTAGCTACGATCAGAAAATATATTGACAAGAGCCTCTTTGAGCACATGTCCGAGTTCACAAACGCATATGAGTTATGGACAAAGTTGGAATCCTTGATTCAGAAGAAGACTCCCAGGAATAAAGCACACCTGGTTCGCCGACTTGTGAAGCTGGAATACAAGGACGACATGAGCATGATAGAACACCTCAACACCTATAAAGGTATTGTGAATCAGCTGTCAAAAGCTGATATGAAAATTGATGAAGAACTGCAGGCATTGCTGCTGTTTAGTTCGCTGCCAGAAAGCTGGGATACTCTGGTGGTGACTTTGAATAATTCGACTCCAGATGGAAAGTTGAAGATGGATGTCGTGACAGACAGCCTCCTGGGTGAAGAATCCAGAAGAAAAGAACGAGGTAGTTCGAGCACGTCTAAGGCCAATGTTACTGAGAACAAAGGAAAATCCGACTCCCGGGGTAGAAGAAAAAGCCGGGGTCGAGATCGTGATAGAAGAGGAAAGTCCAGAGGTCGGTCAAAGCCGAAATATGATTTGAAGTGTTTTTACTGTGGAAAGACAGGTCATAAGAAGCCAGACTGCTGTACCCTGCAGAATGATGAGAAGAACGACTTTGTAAAGCCGGATCAGATTATTCCCAAGAAGAGGGAAGACAAGAGCACCACTGCGGTGACTACCACTCCTGATGCCGAGATATTCCTCCTAGGTGAGGATAATTATTTGAATGTTGCATATGATGATTGCACCTGGATTGTTGACTCCGGTGCCTCCTTCCACGTTACTCCACACAAAGGTTTTTTCTCCTCTTACCGAGGTGGTGATTTTGGAGTCGTGAAGATGGGAAATCAGGTGACCAGCAAGATTGTTGGTGTCAGTGATGTAACTCTGACCACGGATGTCGGATGCCGACTTGTGTTGAAAGATGTAAGGCATGTTCCTGACATGCAATTGAATCTAATCTCGGTAGGCAAACTTGATGATGTCAGGTTAGTTAACTACTTTGGCAGTGTTAGATGGAAACTGGCCAAGGGAAACTTGGTCGTGGCCCGAGGTAAGAAGGAAGGTTCTTTGTACGTGATGCAAGGTAAGATAAATGGCAGAGAAACTAATTCTGTCCGAGATGAATCGAGCTTGGAGTTATGGCATAAGCGCTACGACCACATGAGCGTGAAAGGGCTCCAGATCCTTCACAAGAAAGGATTACTGACTGGGTTGAAAGGCCAAGCGTTGGAGAGTTGCACGCATTGTCTAGCTGGAAAGCAGCACCGGGTTTCTTTTGTGAAACCGGATCAGCCCAGAAGACGTAGGTATATTCTTGACCTCGTCCATACTGATGTTTGCTCCATGTCAGAAAGATCTCTTGGAGGAGCTCAGTATTTTGTTTCATTTATTGATGACCATTCCCGTAAAGTGTGGGTTTATTTGTTGAAAACTAAAGACCAGGTAATCCAATCCTTTAAAGAATTCCATGCTATGGTTGAAAGGGAGACTGGCAAGAAATTGAAGGTGGTCCGATCTGATAATGGTGGTGAGTATTGCGGCCCTTTTGATGCATATTGCAGAGTGGCCGAGATCCGACTTGAGAAGACGCCCCCTAAGACTCCACAGTTGAATGGACTTGATGAGAGGATGAACATGACTATTGAAGAGAAAGTCCGAAGTATGCTATCCAATGCCGGATACCGAAATCATTCTGGGGAGAAGCCGTCAAAACTGCGGTTGACTTGATCAACCTCTCACCATCACGGCCACTTGAAGGAGAAATTCCAGAAGAAGTCTGGACAGGTCGGAAAGCGGACTATAATCAATTAAAGGTATTTGGATGTCGAGCTTTTGTGCATATCCCTAAAGATGAAAGGGCAAAACTTGATGCAAAGACAAAAGAATGCTTCTATCTGTTAGCATATGGGTGTCCTAGAGACAATCTTTTGATTAAATAAAGGACACTAGATGTAGAACTTTGTTTGTCGCAAATAAATGAAAGCACTATTTATTCAGTTTCATATTGTGTCTCGATATTACTATTAATATTATATGAACGAACTGGATAAACCCCTTGGAATAGAACAAGTATCTCTTGAGTATCTGTGATGAGATCACGATCATGAGGATTCAAGGATATTGCATGTCTATTCCTAATTATATGTTCCTAGTCTAGAGACACTGAGTTTGGGGATCAGTGATCTCGAGTAAAGACTAGTACGACTTATCTACTTGTATATATACAAGGTAAAGACCTCATGAGCTGCAGATATGGAGATATCTTAGCTAAAGTCGTGGGTGGACCTATAAGAGTATAGCTCGCACTGAACAGACCCAAAAAGAGACTCTATGAGGAAATCTCACAGATAGTGTCATTAGAGTAATCTCTTTATGTTTGGGTATGTCTTTCCTTAGACCAGAAGTTATTACCTAGACTGTGTTCTTGAAGGCATGTTTTGATTGTATGCCTCGTCTGCCTGAAACATGGGGACTCATAGGTATACTGTTGGGCGTGTCCTTAAAGGGCACAGGGCTAGGGTAATAAGCTGAAGGAATTCGTCAAATCTCTGTGATAGATTAGGTTATCTGTAAACCGGAGAAATCGGGATGACATTTACAGGGACTCGGGAATCTATGCATAGTAAAAGAGATCATGAGATGATCTGCCTTTAGAGTCAGTAAATTGAAGATTCCCTATTTCGAATAAAACTTACCCTAAACCGCAGGGGTTGATACATTTCCTTACCCTAGGTTAATGGGAAGATAACCGAGACGAAGGGAAATACATACGGTAACCAAATATGTGCAATAGGATGATCAAGTCATTAATCTGACTAGTTCTGGGGTAACAAAGCATTGCTAGTGCTCTGTGTTATCATTAATTGGGTTGTGGGCTTGTTGGGCCCAAGCCCAGTTATGTCAGAAGCTAAGTTAGACCTAATGGGTCACACACTAACACCTTGTAGTCATGATGGACTAGCCTTAAGGGTATTGGGCCTAATAATGGTTGTTAGCCCAAGAAGCTGTTTGGAAGCCCACCTAAATGGGTGGGTGGTGCATGGAGCTTAGTAATGGGCTTGGATAGTCCAAGCCATTACTAATTAATTTAATTAGTTAAATTAATAATCAAATATTTGAATTTCGAATTTTGAATTTGAATTTTGAAATTTGAATTTAGAATTTGAATTTCGAAATTCGAATTTTGAATTTGAAATTTGAAATTTGAAATTTGAAATTTGAAATTTGAATTTGAATTTTGAAATTCGAATTTTGAATTTGAAATTTGAAATTTTGAATTTTGAATTTGAATGTTTGAACGTTTGAATTCAAGTGTTTGAATTCGAATTTGAATTGGTTTTGAAAAGCTGTTTCATAACAAAAGGATAAGACAGGATCTTATTGGAGCATATTCCTTGGATCAAGAAGCATCTTTGGAGCACTTCCTTGGCTGTTTGGTGCGCAAGTTTAAGTGATAAGAATGACATCTTATCACTTAAAACAAATCTCCATTCAGATTTGGTGGTTGAGGGAATCAGTGGGTGAGTTGATTCAAATTTTGAATGCAACTACTCAATATATTTGGACCCCTTCTAGGACTGAATTATGCGCATGAAAAGTATATACTATATGATAGTCTATGAATTTAAATTTAAATTATTTTGAACTTAATTTCATGTGGATAAGATTGGAGGTTGTTGGCAAAATTGGTTTTGCAACAGCTCCACCTTATCCTCCCTAATCCATGCGCAAATTTCAAAAGGGTTTGAAATTTTGTTTTCATTTCGAATGACTTAAATCCCTCCTCCTCTCCAAGTGTGTGCATAACACTTGTTCCACACCTTAGGGTTTTGAGAAAACCTAGCCAACTCTCCTCCATCTATGAACCATTCTGTAGGGTAGTTCACTACACCTTTCCAAACAGAATACCTAGCCTCCACCTTCACCACTTGTGCGCATAGCAAGCCTCACTGTGGTGTTCATCTGGTGGCTTTCAAGAAAGGGTTCTTGCATCATTGACGAACGGTGGTGTGGATCACCATTAGAGGGTTTGAACCCTTCAAGCCTGACATCTGATCTCCCTGACTGATCAGGCCAAAAACAAGGTAACATCATGCTGTCTTAAAGCATGAACCTATGTGTGCATGTATGTTCCGCAGTAAAATTTTTGTTTTACACCTTACATGCATCGGCCTTCAAAGGCCAGTTTACTTTCAAGTGGTATCAGAGCCCGGTTGCTTTACCATCGACGGGTGATGATACCTTGTTTGTGAAAGGAGTTTTTCACGGTCAAAAATCTTTAAAGGGTTAAAGTTTAAATTCTGCATATGGATTTTGAATCACAAATCCTTTAAAGTGTTAAAGTTTTTGTTTTTATGAACATGTAAATTTGATTCTGTGTTCATAAAACATTATGCATCATGGTTTAGTTTCTTTTTCTTTATGAAAGTTTTAAAAGGAACACCCTTTTTGAAAGGGTAGATTCGGCCATGGAGGGTACTAAGAGTACCTAGAATGATTTCTTATTTTTCTCCATGAATTGTGTCATGTTTATATACATGAAATTTTGTGACAAAATTTATCATATAGTCACCTATATGATTCGGCCATAAAGGGGTTTATGGCTACATGCATGGTTTAATTTTGTTTTCTTTAAGAAAGAATTAACAAAATTTGAATTAAAATTGTTTTTTAAATTCGGCCAATGAGAAATTTAAGATTATGAATCTTGATGTTATTTTGATGTTTAAATGTTAAATGTCAAAATACATGTGAAAATATTATGTGATAATATAATATTTGTGTTTGCAAGTTTTGAACTTTTCAGGTACAAACAGGAAGGGGATGGTCATGGTGCCCGGATTTGAATTTTGAATTTTAAATTAATGTGTAATCGCGCCTTTTAATTTACAAGTGTATTTGTAATTTAAATTTTGTATTTTTGTCCCTCCAAAATGTTATGGAGTTTCTTTAATTATTTGTAATTAGAGAAATAGGCTAGTGGCGTATAGACGACAAGCGGCCGTTGCTTAAAGAAGCAAAAGGGACAAAAGCGCGAGCACCATGGCTGTCTCAATATAAACTGTTTATATGCATGTATGATTAGAACGTCTAGTATGCATGAATTGGGCAAACCGCGTTTTGTATGGTTATTATGTTTGTCCAATAGCGACTAGTGTATACCGATAGATGTTTGACATAGGTAACGACTAGCATGATAACTTACAATATGCATTTGATGGGACCTAATTAACCCCAAAATAAAAGGAACCCTTAAAAGGAATAAATAATTAAGCATGTGATTACCTCCCACCACCAATGCTACTCAAAACTCTTCTACATAGTGGTGCTCCACAACTCAGTTGGGACCCACTATTTCGTTGGGCTAGAGTAGTGTTTGAAGTGTAAGACACTTAGGGTGCTGGTTTAATGCTTAACTAAGACATAAGTTGCAGGCACAGCCGGGCTTATGTGCTTAGGGTAATGGTGCTAGGTTGGTTGCATGAGATGTACCACTAAGTGATAAAGAGTTGTCAACCTAATGTTAAGAGAGGGTATGAGATACTGTTGATAAAGATCAACCCATTATTTAAATTAATCTTGCGGTCTCAGACGGAGATTAAAATAAATAATCGCACTCTTAATCCCACTAAGGTAAAATCTAAAGTAGATTAACCCTAAGTCAAAAGGAAGGGTCATTGACTTAGATAAAATAGTGGGAGGGACAAATTATTTCAAGTCTTTAATAATTTGCTTTTAAATACATAACCGTATATTAACTAAAACTATCTTTACATCCTTTTCAGCTTATAGTATGACTAATCCACTGTCACTGCGTTCAATACTCGATACGAATAAACTGACCGGTTCAAATTTTATGGACTGGTATCGGAACCTAAGAATAGTTCTAAGGGCCGAAAAGATTGCCTACGTTTTAGATGTTGTAATACCCGTAGCTCCATGGGAAGGGGAAGAAGGGTTTGCGGAATTTGATTTCGTAACCCATCAACAACACTTGGATGACAATGTGATGGCAGTGTGCATCATGTTGGCATCCATGTCGCCTGAACTGCAAAAGCAGCATGAGCATATGGATGCTCCCTCTATTATCGTACATCTCAAGGAGTTGTATGATATTAAAGGCAGGCATGAGAGGTATGAGGCCTCAAGAGAACTGTTCTCTTGTAGGATGACTGACGTGAATCGGCAAGTGTACCGAATCGCGCAAGTAATAAAATGATAAGTCAAGTTCGTATCCACAGAGAGTGTGTCCAAATCAATTAAACTATCCTTTTTAAGATTAAATATTTCAAGATGTTTTTGACACGAATGTCAGGATTGTGTGGGAATTTGATTTGTAAAATAAAAAGACGTGTTTTTGTTCTTTTTGAATAATAAAGAATCCAATAAAATAAGGGTTTGAATATATGAGAAAAACGCTGCAGTTAGAGAACACTCACCGATGATCCCACCTTTTACTCTGGATTAAGTTAAATATTAATATATAAATCGTGAAATTAGATAATTATCAGATAAATGTATCAATAGTTAATTCTCAATCCCTTGAGGAATTAACCCTTTAATCTCATATAGAACCCTAATTCCTTGAGGTGCCCTATATGAGATCAAGCATAAAGATCGATAATTAAAACATCTACAATATGAATCATGTCTATCCCTAGATCATGTTCATATCGTCGTTCTATTACCTTTCTGGATTAAAGACCTCAGATCCCTCTTGTTGGCCCTAATCCTCAGATTTATTATTACTTACTAGATTGATCGGATCTAATAATAACAATAACAATACGATCAGAGTAGAACGAAATTCAAAAGATAAATATATCAATAAAAACTCAATCCATTGTATCAGGGGTTCACAAGGGTTCGTGACCCTAACCACAGCAAAAAGGTTCTAGCCAACCATTATCATGGCTAGAATCCAATATTCAACCGAAAACATAAACTATAAGAACTACATAAAGGTAGAAGAAGAGATCTCTCCAGAGCTTCCGCCTCCAAAATGACCTCTGAATTGTTCAGAATATGAAAAGTATGTTTTAGGGTTGCCTTGTGCCATTTTTATGCACCTGAGAATCCTCCTTTTCTCGCAACTGACAGCTGTCCATCTCAACCCTACGCTTGGAGCGCAGGATCCACGCTCCAAGCGTGGAGCTTCTGCCTCTTTTCTCCTTGTCTACGCTTCAAGCGTAGGGTTCTACGCTTGAAGCGTAGACTCACTGTCTTGAGGTCTTTTCCTACGCTTCAAGCGTGGGTTGAACGCTTGAAGCGTGGAGCTTCTGTCTGATTTTCTTCCTGCTCCTTTATTTGTCATTTTTCTCCTGTAAACATGAAGAATCTGAGTGAGAGAGTGTCTGACAATTTTTATTCAATAATTTCACTACATATACACCTTTATACACAGTTTTAGATCTGATTTCCTGCTTTTTTGATCTATAAAAGTATATATGCTGGGAGCATATCAATGACTGAGAGCATGTCTGTTGGCAGCCATGTTCTCAAGATGATCGGGCTGATTGAGAAGCTAGGAAACCTAGGCTTCATCATGGATGCCGAGCTAAGTAATGACTTAGTCCTCACCTCACTTCCACCTTCCTTCAGTCAATTCATCATGAATTACAATATGCATGGGATGCAAGTGAGCTTGCCTGAGTTGTTAAGCATGTTAACAACAGCTGAAGTGTCTATCAAGAAGGATAGGACACAGGCTCTTTTGATTGGTGGGCCTAGCAAGGCCAAGGGAAAGGGTAAGGAGCCTGCAAAAGGTGACCCCCTTAAGCCCAAAGGAAAATCCAAGAAGAAGAAGGGCAAGAAGAAGGGTAAGAAGGCACCTAAGGACAAGGGTGATGCTGAGTGCTTCCATTGTGGCAAGAAAGGCCACTGGAAGAGGAATTGTCCAGACTACCTGAACAATGTGAAGGACAAGAAGCATGGTGATGCTTCTGCCTCAGATATTTTCATGATTGAGATAAATTATTCTTATGCTAATCCATCCTCATGGGTATTGGATACCGGATGTGGTTCTCATATCTGCAATATGTTGCAGGTACTTAGGAGCCCAAGGAGATTGGATAGAAACGAGGTGGATCTCCGCATTGGTAATGGAGCAAGGGTTGCTGCTCATTCAGTTGGAGATGCTGACCTTATTTTGCCTACGGGCCTTTTATTGCATTTGAATAATTATCTTTATGTTCCGCAAATTTCTAGAAACATTATTTCAATTTCTTGTTTAGAACAAGATGGATATACTTTCAGTACTAGGGATTGTACTTTTTCTATCATTTTGAATGATATGGTTTACGGTACTGCTTCTTTAATAAATGGATTGTATGTGTTGGAAATGGGAAATGAAGTGCTCAATATAGATGTGAAACGACCTAGGACGGATAATCAATCTTATCTTTGGCACTGTAGACTAGGGCACATAAATGAAACAAGATTGTCTACGATGCATAGAGATGGATACCTGGACTCCATGGATTTGGAATCCTATGGACAATGTGAATCTTGTCTAGCTGGGAAAATGATTCAACAAAAGCCCAAAGGGCTTGAGAGTCATAGGGCTAGTGAGTTATTAGAACTCATTCATACTGATGTATGTGGCCCAATGTCTATTGAGGCTAGAGGTGGATATTCTTATTTCATTACCTTTACAGATGACAAATCAAGATTTGGGTATATATACCTAATGAGATATAAATCTAAAGCGTTTGAAAAGTTCAAAGAGTTTAGGAATGAAGTGGAGAAACAACGTGGCAAGATGATTAAGACATTACGATCAGATCGTGGTGGTGAATATTTGAGCCACGAGTTTCAGGGTTATCTGAGAGAAAATGGAATTCTCTCACAAATTACCGCTCCTTACACACCACACCAAAACGGTGTCTCCGAAAGGAGAAACAGGACCTTGTTAGACATGGTTAGGTCTATGATGAGTGAGACTCAACTTCCAAAATCGTTTTGGGGATATGCCTTAGACACAACGGCATACCTTCTAAATAGGGTACCGTCTAAATCTGTTTAGACCAAACCATATGAGATATGGAGTGGTAAGAGACCCAACCTGAGTTACCTCAGGGTATGGGAATCGCCAGCTTATGTCAAAGCGTTGACATCAGACAAGCTTAGTGCTAAGAGTACTAAATGTCTATTTGTGGGGTATCCTAAAGGTACTAAGGGATACTACTTCTACTCCATGGAAGAACACAAAGTGTTTGTGTCAAAGAATGCTGAGTTCCTTGAGAAGGATTTGATCTCTCAAGGAGGCAGTGGGAGTAAGATTAATCTTGAAGAAGTGCAAGATCCACAAGAACAGATTGAGGAACCCGAGTCTGCTCCGCAGGCGACGTTCTCCAATGGAGAAGTAAACACACAACTCCGTAGATCTACGAGGGTCATCCATCCACCTGAGAGGTATGGGTTTGTGATTGAGAATCAGCAAACTGTTGAGGATGATGAACCAAGTAACTACGAGGAGGCAGTCAAAGATGTTGACTCCTCAAGATGGCTTGAAGCCATGGAATCTGAAATGGATTCGATGTATCAGAACAAGGTATGGACCTTGGTTCCTAAACCGCAAGGAATAGTTCCTATCGGTAATAAATGGGTCTTTAAAAGAAAGACTGATGCAGATGGCAACGTTCAGACCTACAAAGCTAGGTTGGTGGCGAAAGGGTATCGTCAAAGACAAGGAGTTGACTATGATGAAACTTTCTCACCGGTTGCCATGATCAAATCTATTAGGATCATGCTTGCAATAGCAGCATACCACGACTATGAAATTTGGCAAATGGATGTCAAGACCGCCTTCTTGAATGGGTTCTTGAAGGAGGAAGTGTACATGACACAACCTGAAGGCTTTAAAATCAAAGATCAGGAGCATATGGTATGCAAACTACAAAGGTCAATATATGGGCTAAAGAAAGCATCATGGAGTTGGAATATGCGTTTTGATGAAGCCGTTAAGAGTAACGGTTTTATCAAGAACGAGGATGAACCTTGTGTTTACAGGAAGGTTAGTGGGAGTAATGTCGTCTTCCTAGTACTTTATGTAGATGACATATTGCTAATAGGAAATGACATCCCCACATTAAAAATAACGAAAGAGTGGCTTTCAGAAAACTTTACCATGAAGGATTTGGGAGAGGCAGCCTTTATACTTGGTATAAAGATCTATAGAGATAGATCCAAGAGGCTGCTGGGTTTATCTCAATCCACGTACGTTGACAAGATGCTAAAGAGGTTTAGCATGGAAGGGTCGAAAAGGGGTTTTCTTCTTGTCAGTCATGGGGTACACCTATCAAGGGCTATGTGTCCTAAGTCATAGCCTGAGAAGGATCGCATGAGTGGAATTCCATACGCTTCGGCTATTGGATCCATCATGTATGCCATGATATGTACGAGACCAGATGTCTCATATGCTTTAAGCATTATGAGCAGATACCAGTCAGACCCTGGAGAGGGTCACTGGACGGCAGTCAAAACCATCCTTAAATAATTAAGAAGAACTAAGGATGCGTTTCTGGTCTATGGTGGGGTTAATGAGCTAACAGTGAAAAGGTTCACTGAAGCCAGCTTTCAAAGTGACAAAAATGACTGTAAGTCACAATCAGTGTTCGTATTCACCTTAAATGGTGGGGCAGTATATTGGAAGAGTTCCAAGCAAGATACTAAAGCTTAGGAGGCCGTGTGGATCAAGGAAGTTCATAACTGAACTTAGGGTGGTTCCAAGCGTGGATGAGCCCATACTGTTGCTTTGCGACAACACTGGAGCCATTACGCAGTCAATGGAACTTAGGTCTCATCAAAGATCTAAACACGTGCTCCACAGATATCACTTGATTAGAGTAATCAATGATAGGATGGATGTAAAAATGGATTATATTCCCACAGTTAAAAACCTGGCCGATTCTCTGACAAAGGCTATTTCTCAGAGAAAACATGATAGTGATTATGTGGCTTTAGGTATACGACTTAGGTCTGATTGGCTCTAGGCCAAGTGGGAGCTTGTTAGTATATGGGTGTCCTAGAGACAATCTTTTGATTAAATAAAGGACACTAGATGTAGAACTTTGTTTGTCGCAAATAAATGAAAACATTATTTATTCAGTTTCATATTTGTCTCGATATTACTGTTAATATTATATGAACGAACTGGATAAACCCCTTGGAATAGAACAGGTATCTCTTGAGTATCTGTGATGAGATCACGATCATGAGGATTCAAGGATATTGCATGTCTATTCCTAATTATATGTTCCTAGTCTAGAGACACTGAGTTTGGGGATCAGTGATCTCGAGTAAAGACTAGTACGACTTATCTACTTGTATATGGATACAAGGTAAAGACCTCATGAGCTGCAGATATGGAGATATCTTAGCTAAAGTCGTGGGTGGACCTATAAGAGTATAGCTCGCACTGAACAGACCCAAAAAGAGACTCTATGAGGAAATCTCACAGATAGTGTCATTAGAGTAATCTCTTTATGTTTGGGTATGTCTTTCCTTAGACCAGAAGTTATTACCTAGACTGTGTTCTTGAAGGCATGTTTTGATTGTATGACTCGTATGTCTGGAACATGGAGACTCATAGGTATATTGTTGGGCGTGTCCTTAAAGGGCACAGGGCTAGGGTAATAAGATGAAGGAATTCGTCAAATCTCTGTGAGAGATTAGGTTATCTGTAAACCGGAGAAATCGGGATGACATTTACAGGGACTCGGGAATCTATGCATAGTAAAAGAGATCATGAGATGATCTGCCTTTAGAGTCAGTAAATTGAAGATTCCCTATTTCGAATAAAGCTTACCCTAAACCGCAGGGGTTGATACATTTCCTTACCCTAGGTTAATGGGAAGATGACCGAGACGAAGGGAAATACATACGGTAATCAAATATGTGCAATAAGATGATCAAGTCATTAATCTGACTAGTTCTGGGGCAACAAAGCATTGCTAGTGCTCTGTTTTGTCATTAATTGGGTTGTGGGCTTGTTGGGCCCAAACCCAGTTATGTCAGAAGCTAAGTTAGACCTAATGGGTCACACACTAACACCTTGTAGTCATGATGGACTAGCTTTAAAGGTATTGGGCCTAATAATGGTTGTTAGCCCAAGAAGCTGTTTAGAAGCCCACCTAAATGGGTGGGTGGTGCATGGAGCTTAGTAATGGGCTTGGATAGTCCAAGCCATTACTAATTAATTTAATTAGTTAAATTAATAATCAAATATTTGAATTTCGAATTTTGAATTTGAAATTTAAAATTTGAAATTTGAATTTTGAAATTTGAATTTGGAATTTGAATTTTGAAATTCGAATTTTGAATTTGAAATTTGAAATTTTGAATTTTGAATTTGAATGTTTGAACATTTGAACTCAAGTGTTTGAATTCGAATTTGAATTGGTTTTGAAAAGTTGTTTCATAACAAAAGGATAAGACAGGATCTTATTGGAGCATATTCCTTGGATCAAGAAGCATCTTTGGAGCACTTCCTTGGGCTGTTTGGTGCGCAAGTTTAAGTGATAAGGATGTCATCTTATCACTTAAAACAAAGCTCTATTCAGATTTGGTGGTTGAGGAAATCAGTGGGTGAGTTGATTCAAATTTTGAATGCAACTACTCAATATATTTGGACCCCGTCTTGGGCTGAATTATGTGCATGAAAAGTATACTATATGATAGTTTATGAATTTAAGTTTAAATTATTTTGAACTTAATTTCATGTGGATAAGATTGGAGGTTGTTGGCAAAATTGGTTTTGCAACAGCTCCACCTTATCCTCACTGTTCCATGCGCAAACTTCAAAGTAGTTTGAAAGTTGGTTTTCATTTTGAATGATTTAAATCTCTCCTCCTCTCCAAGTGTGTGCATAACACTTGTTCCTCACCTTAGGGTTTTGAGAAAACCTAGCCAACTCTCCTTCATCTGATGCACCATTCTGTAGGGTAGTTCACTACACCTTTCCAAACATAATACCTAGCCTCCACCTTCACCACTTGTGCGCATAGCAAGCCTCACTGTGGTGTTCGTCTGGTGGCTTTCAAGAAGGGGTTCTTACATCATTGACGAACGGTGGTGTGGATCACCATTAGAGGGTTTGAACCCTTCAAGCCTGACATCTGATCTCCCTGACTGATCAGGCCAAAACAAGGTAACATCATGCTGTCTTAAAGCATGAACCTATGTGTGCATGTATGTTCCGCAGTAAAATTTTTGTTTTACACCTTACATGCATCGGCCTTCAAAGGCCAGTTTACTTTCACTCGTTTCTATCCAATCTCCTTGGGCTCCTAAGTACCTGCAACATATTGCAGATATGAGAACCACATCCGGTATCCAATACCCATGAGGTTGGATTAGCATGAGAATAATTTATCTCAATCATGAAAATACCTGAGGCAGAAGCATCACCATGCTTCTTGTCCTTCACATTGTTCAGGTAGTCTGGATAATTCCTCTTCCAGTGGCCTTTCTTGCCACAATGGAAGCACTCAGCATCACCCTTGTCCTTAGGTGCCTTCTTACCCTTCTTCTTGCCCTTCTTCTTCTTGGATTTTCCTTTGGGCTTAAGGGGGTCACCTTTTGCAGGCTCCTTACCTTTTCCCTTGGCCTTGCTAGGCCCACCAATCAAAAGAGCCTGTGTCCTATCCTTCTTGATAGACACTTCAGCTGTTGTTAACATGCTTAACAACTCAGGCAAGCTCACTTGCATCCCATGAACATTGTAATTCATGATGAATTGACTGAAGGAAGGTGGAAGTGAGGTGAGGACTAAGTCATTACATAGCTCGGCATCCATGATGAAGCCTAGGTTTCCTAGCTTCTCAATCAGCCCGATCATCTTGAGAACATGGCTGCCAACAGACATGCTCTCAGTCATCCTACAAGATAACAGTTCTTTTGAGGCCTCATACCTCTCATGCCTGCCTTTAATATCATACAACTCCTTGAGATGTATGATAATAGAGGAAGCATCCATATGCTCATGCTGCTTTTGCAGTTCGGGCGACATGGATGCCAACATGATGCATACTGCCATCACATTGTCATCCAAGTGCTGTTGGTGGGTTACGAAATCAAATTCCGCAAACCCTTTTTCCTCTTCCCGTGGAGCTACGGGTATTACAGCATCTAAAACGTAGGCAATCTTTTCGGCCCTTCGAACTATTCTTAGGTTCCGATACCAGTCCATAAAATTTGAACCAGTCAGTTTATTCGTATCGAGATTGAACACAGTGACAGTGGATTAGTCATACTATAAGCTGAAAAGGATGTAAAGATAGCTTTAATTAATATACGGTTTTGTAGTTAAAAGCAAATTATTAAAGACTTGAAATAATTTGCCCCTCCCACTATTTTATCTAAGTCAATGACCCTTCCTTTTGACTTAGGGTTAATCTACTTTAGATTTTACCTTAGTGGGATTAAGAGTGCGATTATTTACTTTAATCTCCGTCTGAGACCGCAAGATTAATTTAAATAATGGGTTGATCTTTATCAACAGTATCTCATACCCTCTCTTAACATTAGGTTGACAACTCTTTGTCACTTAGTGGTGCATCTCATGTAACCAACCTAGCACCATTACCCTAAGCACATAAGCCCGGCTGTGCCTGCAACTTATGTCTTAGTTAAGCATTAAACCAGCACCCTAAGTGTCTTACACTTCAAACACTACTCTAGCCCAACGAAATAGTGGGTCCCAACTGAGTTGTGGAGCACCACTATGTAGAAGAGTTTTGAGTAGCATTGGTGGTGGGAGGTAATCATATGCTTAATTATTTATTCCTTTTAAGGGTTCCTTTTATTTTAGGTTTAATTAGGTCCCATCAAACGCATATTGTAAGTTATCATGCTAGTCGTTACCTATGTCAAACATCTATCGGTATACACTAGTCGCTATTGGACAAACATAATAACCATACAAAACGCGGTTTGCCCAATTCATGCATACTAGACGTTCTAATCATACATGCATATAAACAGTTTATATTGAGATAGCCATGGTGCTCGCGCTTTTGTCCTTTTTGCTTCTTTAAGCAACGGCCGCTTGTCGTCTATACGCCACTAGCCTATTTCTATAATTACACATAATCAAAGAAACTCCAAAACATCTTTGGAGGGACAAAATTACAAAATTTAAATTACAAATACACTTGTAAATTAAAGGGCGCGATCACACATTAATTTAAAATTCAAAAATTCAAATCCGGGCACCATGACCATCCCCTTCCTGTTTGTACCTGAAAAGTTCAAAACTTGCAAACACAAACGTTATATTATCACATAGTATTTTCACATATATTTTGACATTTAACATTTAAACATCAAAATATCATCAAGATTCATAATCTTAAATTTCTCATTGGCCGAATTTAAAAACAATTTTAATTTTAATTTTGTTAATTCTTTCTTAAAGAAAACAAAATTAAACCATGCATGTAGCCATAAACTTCTTCATGGCCGAATCATATAGGTGACTATATCATAAATTTTGTCACAAAATTTCATGCATATAAACATGACACAATTCATGGAGAAAAATAAGAAATCATTCAAGGTACTCTTAGTACCTCCATGGCCGAATCTACCCTTTCAAAAAGGGTGTTCCTTTTAAAACTTTCATAAAGAAAAAGAAACTAAACCATGATGCATAATGTTTTATGAACACAGAATCAAATTTACATGTTCATAAAAACAAAAACTTTAACACTTTAAAGGATTTGTGATTCAAAATCCATATGAAGAATTTAAACTTTAACCCTGTAAAGATTTTTGACCGTGAAAAGCTCCTTTCACAAACAAGGTACCATCACCCGCCGATGGTAAAGCAACCGGGCTTTGATACCACTATAAAGTAAACTGGCCTTTGAAGGCCGATGCATGTAAGGTGTAAAACAAAATTTTTACTGCGGAACATACATGCACACATAGGTTCATGCTTTAAGACAGCATGATGTTACCTTGTTTTTGGCCTGATCAGTCAGGGAGATCAGATGTCAGGCTTGAAGGGTTCAAATCCTCTAATGGTGATCCACACCACCGTTTGTCAATGATGCAAGAACCCCTTCTTGAAAGCCACCAGATGAACACCACAGTGAGGCTTGCTATGCGCACAAGTGGTGAAGGTGGAGGCTAGGTATTCTGTTTGGAAAGGTGTAGTGAACTACCTACAGAATGGTGCATCAGATGAAGGAGAGTTGTGTAGGTTTTCTTGACAAAACCCTAAGGTGAGGAGGCTGTATATATGCGCCTACCTTGATGAGAGGAAGAGGGAATTTAATTCATTCAAAATGAAAACCAACTTTCAAAAACATTTGAAATTTGCGCATGGAACAGGGGAGGATAAGGTGGAGCTGTTGCAAAACCAATTTTGCCAACAACCTCCAATCTTATCCTCATGAAATTAAGTTCAAAATAATTTAAACTTAAATTCATAAACTATCATATAGTATACTTTCCATGCGCATAATTCAGCCCTAGAAGGGGTCCAAATATATTGAGTAGTTGCATTCAAAATTTGAATCAACTCACCCACTGATTCCCTCAACCACCAAATCTGAATTATGACATCCTTATCACTTAAACTTGCGCACCAAACAGCCCAAGGATGTGCTCCAAAGATGCTTCTTGATCCAAGGAATATGCTCCAATAAGATCATGTCTTATCCTTTTGTTATGAAACAACTTTTCAAAGCCAATTCAAATTCGAATTCAAACACTTGAATTCAAATGTTCAAACATTCAAATTCAAAATTCAAAATTTCAAATTCAAAATTCGAATTTCAAAATTCAAATTCCAAATTCAAATTTCAAAATTCAAAATTCAAATTTCAAAATTACAATTCAAAATTCGAATTTCGAAATTCAAATTCAAAATTCAAATTTCAAAATTCAAATTCAAAATTCAAATTTCAAAATTCAAATTTCAAATTCAAAATTCGAAATTCAAATATTTGATTATTAATTTAACTAATTAAATTAATTAGAAATGGCTTGGACTATCCAAGCCCATTACTAAGCTCCATGTACCACCCACCCAATTAGGTGGGCTTCCAAACAGCTTCTTGGGCTAACAACCATTGTTAGGCCCAATACCTTTAAAGCTAGTCCATCATGACTACAAGGTGTTAGTGTGTGACACATTAGGTCCAACTTAGCTTCTGACATAACTGGGCTTGGGCCCAACAAGCCCACAACCCAATTAATGACAACACAGAGCACTAGCAATGCTTTGTTGCCCCAGAACTAGTCAGATTAATGACTTGATCATCCTATTGCACATATTTGGTTACCGTATGTATTTCCCTTCGTCTCGGTTATCTTCCCATTAACCTAGGGTAAGGAAATGTATCAACCCCTGCGGTTTAGGGTAAACTTTATTCGAAATAGGGAATCTTCAATTTACTAACTCTAAAGGCAGATCATCTCATGATCTCTTTTACTATGCATAGATTCCCAAGTCCCTGTAAATGTCATCCCAATTTCTCCGGTTTACAGATAACCTAATCTCTCACAGAGATTTGACGACTTCCTTCAGCTTATTACCCTAACTCTGTGCCCTTTAAGGACACGCCCAACAGTATACCTATGAGTCTCCATGTTTCAGGCAGACGAGGCATACAATCAAAACATGCCTTCAAGAACACAGTCTAGGTAATAACTTCTGGTCTAAGGAAAGACATACCCAAACATAAAGAGATTACTCTAATGACACTATCTGTGAGATTTCCTCATAGAGTCTCTTTTTGGGTCTGTTCAGTGCGAGCTATACTCTTATAGGTCCACCCACGACTTTAGCTAAGATATCTCCATATCTGTAGCTCATGAGGTCTTTACCTTGTATCCATATACAAGTAGATAAGTCGTACTAGTCTTTACTCGAGATCACTGATCCCCAAACTCAGTGTCTCTAGACTAGGAACATATAATTAGGAATAGACATGCAATATCCTTGAATCCTCATGATCGTGATCTCATCACAGATACTCAAGAGATACCTGTTCTATTCCAAGGGGTTTATTCAGTTCGTTCATATAATATTAACAGTAATATCGAGACACAATATGAAACTGAATAAATAGTGCTTTCATTTATTTGCGACAAACAAAGTTCTACATCTAGTGTCCTTTATTTAATCAAAAGATTGTCTCTAGGACACCCATATGCTAACACATCGGGCCACATACATCAGTATGAATGAGTTCTAATAACTCACTAGCCCTATGACTCTCAAGCCCTTTGTGCTTTTGTCGAATCATTTTCCCAACTAGACAAGAATCACACTGTCCATAGGAATCCAAATCCATGGAGTCCAGGTATCCATCTTTATGCATCCTGGACAATCTTGTTTCATTTATGTGCCCTAGTCGACAGTGCCAAAGATAAGAATGATTATCCGTCCTAGGTCGTTAAACATCTATATTGAGCACTTCATTTCCCATTTCCAACACATACAATCCATTTATTAAAGAAGCAGTACCATAAACCATATCATTCAAAATGATAGAAAAAGTACCATCCCTAATACTGAAAGTATAACCATCTTGTTCTAAACAAGAAATTGAAATAATGTTTCTAGAAATATGCGGAACATAAAGACAATTATTCAAATGCAATAAAAGGCCCGTAGGCAAAATAAGGTCAGCATCTCCAACTGAATGAGCAGCAACCCTTGCTCCATTACCAACGCAGAGATCCACCTCGTTTCTATCCAATCTCCTTGGGCTCCTAAGTACCTGCAACATATTGCAGATATGAGAACCACATCTGATATCCAATACCCATGAGGTTGGATTAGCATAAGAATAATTTATCTCAATCATGAAAATACCTGAGGCAGAAGCATCACCATGCTTCATGTCCTTCACATTGTTCAGGTAGTCTGGACAATTCCTCTTCCAGTGGCCTTTCTTGCCATAATGGAAGCACTCAGCATCACCCTTGTCCTTAGGTGCCTTCTTACCCTTCTTTTTTCCCTTCTTCTTCTTGGATTTTCCTTTGGGCTTAAGGGGGTCACCTTTTGCAGGCTCCTTACCTTTTCCCTTGGCCTTGCTAGGCCCACCAATCAAAAGAGCCTGTGTCCTATCCTTCTTGATAGACACTTCAGCTGTTGTTAACATGCTTAACAACTCAGGCAAGCTCACTTGCATCCTATGCATATTTTAATTCATCATGAATTGACTGAAGGAAGGTCGAAGTGAGGTGAGGACTAAGTCATTACTTAGCTCGGCATCCATGATGAAGCCTAGGTCTCCTAGCTTCTCAATCAGCCCGATCATCTAGAGAACATGGCTGCCAACAAACATGCTCTCAGTCATCCTACAAGAGAACAGTTCTCTTGAGGCCTCATACCTCTCATGCCTGCCTTTAATATCATACAACTCCTTGAGATGCACGATAATAGAGGGAGCATCCATATGCTCATGCTGCTTTTGCAGTTCAGGCGACATGGATGCCAACGTGATGCATACTGCCATCACATTGTCATCCAAGTGCTGTTGATGGGTTACGAAATCAAATTCCGTAAACCCTTCTTCCCCTTCCCGTGGAGCAACGAGTATTACAACATCTAAAACGTAGGCAATCTTTTCGGCCCTTAGAACAATTCTTAGGTTCCGATACCAGTCCATAAAATTTTGAACCGGTCAGTTTATTCGTATCGAGTATTGAACGCAGTGACAGTGGATTAGTCATACAATCAAAACATGCCTTCAAGAACACAGTCTAGGTAATAACTTCTGGTCTAAGGAAAGACATACCCAAACATAAAGAGATTACTCTAATCACTCTATCTGTGAGATTTCCTCATAGAGTCTCTTTTTGGGTCTGTTCAGTGCGAGCTATACTCTTATAGGTCCACCCACGACTTTAGCTAAGATATCTCCATATCTGCAGCTCATGAGGTCTTTACCTTGTATCCATATACAAGTAGATAAGTCGTAGTAGTCTTACCCGAGATCACTGATCCCCATACTCAGTGTCTCTAGACTAGGAACATATAATTATGAATAGACATGCAATATCCTTGAATCCTCATGATCATGATCTCATCACAGATACTCAAGAGATACTTGTTCTATTCTAAGGGGTTTATTCAGTTCGTTCATATAATATTAACAATAATATCGAGACACAATATGAAACTGAATAAATAGTGGTTTCATTTATTTGGGACAAACAAAGTTCTACATCTAGTGTCCTTTATTTAATCAAAAGATTGTCTCTAGGACACCCATATACTAACATGTTCTACACTATTCCATTAACAAGAATAATTGATCAAGACAACTTCATACAATTCACATAATAGGAAAACATAACATCACATTAATCATTCATAAATACACTTGAGTTCCATTGAATCAGACTACAAAGGACTCTACTCAGACATAATTGAAATGAATACAAAGGAAGAAGAAAGAACAAACTCCATTGTCATGGTAGTAGATCTTCAATCTCCAATTGTAATTAAACACTACTCCTAAGAATTTGGAAAATAAAAGGTAAGAATTCAGATATAAAGATTTGATACACGAGAGGAGAGATATGGTAGAGAGATGGGAGAGATATTTCAAATGTGAAGGCCTTTTGCCTTTTATAGTGTTACAATTTCTGCTGAAAAATAATATGGGCCCTAAAATGATCAGAAATGGGCGTTTTAGTGTCCAGCTTGATGCGTGACCAACTGCTTTTAACTGACTTTTGCGCTAAAACGGTCTGAATGGGTGTTTTAGCGTCCATGGCTGATAACTTCTCAACTGCTTTTAACTGACTCCAACGCTAAAACGCTTGATTTGAGCGTTTTAGCGTTGGAGACCAGAGACTTTTTCCACATCAGGGCGCTAAAACACTCAGTGTGGGCGTTTTAGCGCTGAGCTCCAGAGACTTCAACTCTTGATTTGCAGCAGCGCGCTAAAATGGTCTGTGTGGACGTTTTAGCGCTCAGCACCAGCAACTTTCTCCTTCAATCTGCAGCAGCACGCTAAAACGGTCTGTGTGGCCGTTTTAGCGCTCAACACTTAGGCGATTTTCACTTCTCCAAAATTTTCTTCCTTCTTTTGATGCTTTTTGGGCTTCCTTTCCCTGCAAGACAGTGTAAATTTTCACAAAGCTTTCAGATCTTGCACTTGAGGGATTTCTAAGATATTAACCTCCTTTTCATCCAATTATTCACACAAATTGATCCTAATTTGTGCCGAAAAACCTGATGAACCAGGGGTTTATCACATATCTCTATGACAATCTCACCATAATCGCTGATTTCTTAGGATTTCTCTATTGTAGTGTCTCACAATCTACCCTAGTCTTTTCATTTTCTTTTTTTGGTAAACACCCTTAGCGTTTTCTCAAACCATCCAAATGAAATGTTGATTGGAATAAAAAATTTGTGGATTTTTTTTATAAAAGTTGATACTTTATACATTAATTGATGAATTATTTTTTTGATTGAACTGGAACCTTAGCACTTTTGTTCTACACGTCAAGATCTTTCTTTTCATATATGATATATATGCTTTTGTGGAATATTGAAAAAGATGTTGTATTCTCAAATTTTGAATTTTAGGGTTCATAAAACAAAATTTGTCTAAAACGTCATTTTAATTTTTGTGTTTCTTATCATCACCTTTTGAAATTTGAATAGATATACACTTTTGTCCTAGCACACAAAAATCAAGACAACTTCTTTTCGATTATATTTTATATTGAAAAGTTATTAACTCTTCGTTCTTCCAATCTTGTGGTATTAAAGATAAAAGGTTTTCACCAAAATAAAATAGAAAAAAAAAAGAAAAGAAAAGGCTAATTTGGCTAATCAAAATGAATATTTTCTCATGTTTCTTCTTTTGAAACGACTTCATAAGAATTTATTTTAATGTTGGTGCAAACAATATTCGATTTCTAAAAAGGGATTTGATGTTTGTCATTTTAAATGACATAAGTTATGTCATTTTGAATGACATAAGTTATGTCATTTTAGGAGAGATGGACACAAGAAATGGAAATCATGGAAGAGAGAAAGTGGGTGGTTTTTTTTTTAATTTAAATTTTAAATAAAAAAATTATTTTGTGTCTATCTCTCTCCTAAAATGACACAACGATATGTCATTTAAAATAACAAACACTTTTCCCTTCTAAAAAGACCCGAAAATGGTGAATAGGTTATTTTGTGTCTATCTTCAATTGTCCTTTTAGCACAACCAAGCATTTCTTTATTTTTTTATTTGTTATAATTTTGAATATTTATTTAAAATTCATATAATTTTTTAAAATATTATAAATTCATATTATCCTTTCAAATCTTATAAATTTTATTAAAATTTAATATTATAAAATCTTGATTGTAAGAAAAATCTCATAAAAAAGTCTTTACTATAACTATAATTTTAGATAGTCTTTTAAAATGTACAAGATTTTTTATCTCAAAATAATCTTTTAAAATTCTAATTCAATATATCCCGTTATTTTCAAATTCAACCAAAATCTGTTTTAAATATCAATTTCATAAATACCAAACTATTATATTTTTAATTTTAAAATTAACTATATATATATATATATATATATATTGTGTTACTGATATCAACATAATAATAAATTTTAATATTATTTGTCGTTGTATTATAATTTTATAATTACTAACCGATGTGCACCTGCATGTTCGACTTTTTAATTGTACCCAAAAAAAAATTATACTTTTTAAAATTGTATAACCACGGAAAAATCCACGAACATACAGATAAATGAAAAAAAATTAAAAATTATATTAAAAGCTTTGAAAAAGTGAAAGAAATAAAATGACTCTAGCTTTATTATTTTTTCACTTTTCCTTCTCATCTTTATTTTTAATACTCTATTTAAGTTTAAAAGGAATAAATCATCTTGTATTAAAATTTTGTATGACATGAGAAAAATGTTTTTTAAATTTGAATTTTTTTTTAACATTTAATTTCGCAAAAAACATTTTCTTTTTTTCATATACCGACTGCAAAAAAGACCTTTTCTATCCTGGATGTGTAAAAGTGCTAAAACTAATCCCTTTATTGGGCCAATTTGTGCATTAAAAAACACCTTCGATTTAAACAAAATTGTTTTCACATTATTTTCGGCCATGGCCCAAACAGTAGCAGTCCAATGGGACTAACCCTTTTTAATGGACTTACTTAAGCCTTATGACCCATTAAATTTGACCCAAGTCCAATTTAACCTCTTTGATGAACGCCCACAGTTATAAGAAATGTGTAACACCCACTCTTGTATGCATCCAAGAGGGTTATTTGCTACCTAGAAAATTTCATTGATAAAACCCTTTGCTGAATTTTCTATACTTTTCAGAAAACCTTGCTTCCTTGAGAATTCTGTATAAAATTGAATTCAACTGCGATAAAAAATATTTCAAGCTTCTGAAAAACTAGACATCCGGGGCGTCGCGTACATATAACTTATGCGCGATTCGGAGGTGAATAGCCCCACGGAACAGAACGCACGAGATGCTTGCGAATTCTGTCCGTTTTCTGGAAAACAGGTTGTAAGGCGAAGCTTATTAAAATTCGTACAGATTTCGTATAAAAATAAAACCTGCACAGTTTGAAAGTATATTCTCGGGGCTTCGTGTGCATATAAAATAATAGTAAATCAGAGTTCGTTTGCCCCTTGAAACATGACCCGTAAAGTACAAGTAAAACTATTAAAATTCAGCACTTAATAAAACGTTCAAAATCCTTTTCACAAAAGGTTTCCAAAACAGCCGCTGTTCATAAAAGACTTTAACAATAATAATTTCTACAGTCATCCAGGTTCTCAACATATACGAGAATACACAGTCATCCAGCAATTAAATAGCAATAGCAAAAGTCCAATCATGATTAATCAACAGCAGGCATCCATATACTCACGTCTTCAAGTGTGCTTTCCTTTTTCCTGCCATTTTATGAAAATAGCAGCCCCAAAGGGGTGAGAATAATCCCAGTAGTGTGGCAACAAAACCAATAACATAACAGTATTGAACTAGGCACAAAATCATAAACAGTCACTTCAACATATCCATGTTCCTTTTCCTTTTTCCTTTTCATCATATACATATTGCGTATATAACGTCTTTCCTTTTGCGCTCATAGCACCGTAGTGCGCGCATTATCATATACATATTGCGTATATAACGCCTTCCTTTGCGCTCTTAGCACCGTCGTGCGCGCACTTCACAGTGGACATCCCATATTTGGCACCCTTTCTTGGTGGATTCCGACTGTGGCCCTATGCGGACTGATGCCAACTGTCCCATACCCTGGTACCGAAGGGATGCCTATATAATGCATGCTCAAACACATGGTCCTGTAAATAACTATTCTAAAATGCAAGGCTATATGATTTTGGTACATGCATGCCATGCTATGCTTTCACACACAAAGCGTAAAAATAAATGCGGTATGATGCAAGATGCATGCTTATATACTTTTCATATAAGTTATGCTGCCACATAACAACTTTACCTCAATATCATATTGCCGTTCAAGGCACATTCTTGGCAGAATACTTTCAGGAACATAATAATTTTACGGAGTATGGAGCATCATGTCACAACTTCATACACTAGTCAATAGTCACATTAGGTAATATCACCTAACACTTACCTCATGTGCAACAATTATTTATCAAAACAGCAGCAATAATCAGCCCACACTCAAGGTTTATTCGTACCTAAGCAAGAGTACAATAAAATCAGAATTTTACTCATACCACTCTATAATTCACAGACAAGTATTCTCTGCCTCTTAGTCCTTGTACATACTCAGCTATCATGCCACTATTACTAAATCAAGTTCTGATTTCATATTCATTTAACAACTCATTAACAGCAAAAGAACTCAAAGTTTCCAGTCTATAACAATTCGGTTTATTGGTTCCTTTCCTAATAATTTTCTGACTTCACATAACCCTTACTAACTTGTTAACAATGAAAGAGTTCAAGGTTTCTCAAGTCACACCAAAAATCGGTTTTCATCATTAAAATACAATAGGGGTTTTTATTCTTATAATCCTATTGTTAATATGCCAAGTCCATATCTTCCATTTCGGGTTTCAACACCAAGAAAAGGTTCATGATATTTTCTATTCATAATTTCCATTCTACAGTACATGGTGCGCTAAAAGAGGTCTCAAGTATGTTGTTAGATTTATTTACTTCATATAAAGTTTGATACATTAATATTTTCCATCACCAAATACCTTATTCTAATTTAACAACAGCACTTGGGAACAACGAAAAATCCCAAAGCCTCTCACATGTAGGTTCGGTTTTCAGCCTAGAATTAGGTCCTATCAATTTATAGCATTTAACAAAATCCTAAGGTCCATACAAATTCAGTTTTCCTTAATAGTTAGGTGCCATAATTTCCTCATTCGCATGTCATTCTCTACCAAGGCTAGGTTGCGCTTAAGAGACATAAAACATGTTGTTTATATCAGTTCTTACTAATACATACAATGTTTGACAAAACTAGTTCAATTGCTAGCAACCATCAAGTCCCTAGGCGGCCTACCCCCTAATTCGGTTCTGACCAGGGGTCATATACATAAAATTAATTTATTTTTCCTAGCATTTTCTGTGAGGCTTACGGTGACGGAAACAAGATCGTAATTAAGCTTTACCTGCCGTTTCAACACAACCAAGGATTAACCAAATCCCATACATAAGAACCGGTTAATCAGCATCAAGAGGGCTATGTTTTTAAACCTCCACAATATAGTCTCTTAGTTTGCATACTTCCAAAAACCAAAGGTTTGGTTCCTATCAAATAAAGGTGCTCATGAGATTTCTGGTTTACATCATCAAACCCCCTAGTTCATGTGCGCGCTAGAGGGGGTCTCTAATGCTACCCAATTAATTATAATATACGTAATACTTGCTACATCTTCCTAGTCAGTAAACCGTCCCATAAGATGAAATAAGCTATATTTCCAAGTTCACCAAATTTCAATTTGAGCTTATAAGCATTAACTTCCAGGGCTGCCCAACTAACAGGATTTAAGGGAAAGAGTAACCAAGATAAAATATCCTCCTATAACATAAGTGAGGGCTGAACCAACAAGAAGCACGGAAGGGTTCGAACAAAGAAAAAATGCATTTTCATCACACATAGCTATCGGCTGATGCAGAACAAAGAGAAGGAAATAAAACAAGATAAAGACATATATATCTTTCTTACATGCAAAGGGGACCGAAACAGAGGGGGATGGAAAGCTTGAGACTCAAATCTAACTTCTTGGCTGCATCCAAGGTTTATCTTTCCGAATTGAGGACAACAACTTGGCTCACCAAGGTCCCAATACGTTGAAATCTGTTGCATGCCAGGGAAAGATCGACTCACATCCTTGGGTTTGATACTCGGTCGAACAAGAGAAGGAGAGTGATTGATGATTTCAAGGTGCATTCCCCTTGACTGCTGCATTCAGCCGCCCAGCGAGTGAAGAAGGTGAAAGCTTGCATGCTTAGATCTTGGGCCTTTCATCCCTTTGATACCAACGGCTTAGCCGACAATGAGCAGGGAAGAGGAGTGATATGCTTGGAAGCTTTGGTCTGCATGTCCTCATCTCAGTAGTGCAGCGGCTGAATAGACTCCAGAAGGTGGAGATGACACAACTCCACATTCCCAAGACATGTGTGTACCAGCCGAACAGCAGGGAACAAGAGATTGTCTTGATGATTCATTACAATCTCCTACTCCAGTGTTCTAGCCGAAGAAGTGGTGGAGGAAGAAGTGTTAAAGTGGTTTATCCTATTCCCAAATGATTATAACATATCATTCTCATCCTTGGATACTAACATTATGGCCGGTGCATGGAAGAGATCTTCCAAGTGTCCTCCTTGTGGCAAAGTGGCGTACATGCAAGAAGTGAGGAAGAGCAAGTGGCGATCATGCAGGGAAATGGGATGCAGGTGGCGGATATGCAAGGGGGGTGGAATGCATGTGGCGCCTGCAAAGAAAATGGGAGACAGGGCTGACTTGCTGTTGATCAGAATTTGTCTCCAAGAGCACAAGTGGCGTTCATGCATTGAGATGGAGAGGGCAAGTGTCGTACATGCAGGTAGTCTTGAGGCTAGGTGTCATGCATGCTAACTTCACTTGGTAATTGAGGATAATGCTTAATGTAGATAAGTTGTATTCTGAATGCAATGACTAGAAAAATTATGTGGTTTTGCTCCTAATATGCGCATAAGTGGCATAAAATGGAAAGGCTTCCTTCTAATAGGTTGCATGGGGTGGCAAAGCTGGTCTGTTTGGGATAATAATAATACAAGTAATCTGAATTCTTTTCTCCACACCGTGCGCATGACAAGAGGTAAAAATGGATAAAGGTTGCCAAGTGTTTCCCTTAGGCCAATCAAGATTAAGTGTGCAGATTTTGTTTAGGGATAAGCTAAGGATCATGAGTGGGAAAAACAAAGGGCTGCCTTAAACCACTAATTACAAGGCTTGGGCCGTGGCCCAAGAGAGAATTTGGACCCAAGAATCTACCTAAGCCATATTGTTTCATGAAGCTACTAAGTTGTAACAAGAGCTTTAAAAATTACTTAAAACGTTCTTGTCCGACACTTAGATTTTTAATTCATAACATGCATTCCCATCTACCATGGCATTTTGAATAACTATCAAAAGGGTCACCTATCTTATACTATTAATTATTATTTCATGTTCCCACTAGTTAGTAACTAGGGCTTCTACATATATTGTAATTAAACTTAATACTATCCCTTTTTAACTAATGTTTCGAATTCTTAAAATACATATGTATTCACCTATAATTGCTATTAGAATAATTTTCCTAATTTAATTTAAATCCACTCTCAGCATATACATGGAACTCGAATTCAACCAGCTCTCACGTTCCTATTGACAAATTAATTAACTTCCTGATGATGCGGGATGTTACAAAATGCCTTGTCCTGAATGAAAAAAAAATGAAAAGAAAAGCTTTGTCTTTGACAAAAAAGTATAAAAACCAAAATACCTTACCAACCACATTTTGTCACTTTTTTTTTTCATAAAGTTTTTCTTTGAAACAACTAAATTTTAAAGTAACAAAATCATTTTAATAATAATTTTTAACAAACAATAAATTTTTATGGCATGATCGCCACATTTGAAACATGTTTAGTTTACTAAAAAATATATATAATGTTATGAGGAGGTATCATATATTCATAATATTATATTAAAATTAAATATCAATACTAGTTTAGGTCTACAATTTTAATAAAAAATAAAGTAACTTGCTACTTGGGTAACACTACTAAATAATTTATAAAAAAGAAAATTGTTGCAACGTACTTGAAAGGCATAATCTGTGTTTTTTTTAGTGCGCATGATGTTTTGTTTCACTATTTTTATTCAATATATTCATATTTTGATTGTAAATTGAGTCTCCACAATATATTGTTATGCTAAACAATTGTATCACGTAGGACACAACACTTTTGCCGTAGTAGTAAAAACTGTGCATGACAATAAGTCTATATCCTGACACTATTTTTGAAAGGAAAAAGAGGATCATTAAAGTTTATTTCAGTCTTAGAAAAATAATTTTCGTTACTTTGATTTTTTATGGGTAATTTTTAAAAATTATTTTTTTCATACATCCATTTATTTATGTTTAATAATATTGACTTTAAAAGTGTAATTTATAACATTAGAAGATTATATAAAAAGTTTAACTTAACTAATTAGTAATTATGATTTTATTTATTCAACATTTGTTTTACGGAGAAATATAGATATTTCGAATTAAAATATTATACGCAATGATATACAAGATCTATTGATAAAATTGTATTATTTTAACTTAATTGACTGATTTATATCTGTTAAAAAAATTAAAACTAATAATCTTAAACTTAAATAAATAAAGAAATTTAATTTTTTAAGATTAAACCAACAAAAAATATATAAAGAAATAAATTAATAAATACATACTTTTCAATAGGTAATTTTCTTGAATTTATGACAACAACGACCTTACCACTTCCACTTCCACTCATATATTGTGAATTAAAACAAGGTCATATCCAATTGGACACTACTTCGTTTTCCATACAAAACGTGTAATGTTATTTCAAAGCACGCTTTGTTTATCCATTTTAACTTAGAGAGATATTAATTTTATGTCATAAAATAGATATCTTACATGGATGAAATAAAGTTTTGAGGCCACAATTTTAAGAAAAGATAGACACAAAATTTTACGAGTGTGCAACATAAGAGAACTATTAATAGAGTACTTAAATGAAAAAAAATTATATATACCCAGGATATTGCATGTATTGATTGACATTAAATTTATACTCTATTATTTAATATCTTTAATTTAAGATATGGACGTGTATAATTATCCTGTCTACTGTATATGTTTTTAGTGTATTGTTTGCGTTACTCTAATTTTATATGAATTTTTTTCCCATTTAATGATTGCAAAGTATGACGTAATTAAAATTGCAAAATCATGGTAATAATAATAATATTAATAATAATGTTATTATTGTTGTTGTTATTATTAATAATGATGATGAGCATGAAAACAAATGTATGAAATTATTTAATATAATTTAATCTATTATTTTATCTCATTTTGTGAACTTTTTTTAAGGGTCCTCCCTTAAAAGTATATATATGAGACCGAAAACAACAGCAAAAATTGTTTCTAATTTAATAATGATTAATTAGCTTTGCTTTTCCCTCGCCAAATTAAATATAGATAACCTATAAAATATTAATAATTAAAGGGGGAGACTGAAAATGACAACAAATTTTTTTATTCCTTTCATGTGTCAGTCAAAGCGCTAGGCGCCAGCATCTCAACACCCTTTATAAATAATTTTTTTAAGGATTTTAATTTTTTACGGAAAAATTTTTCGTGTTATAGACATATTTTGTATGAAAATTATATATATTAAAAAAAGATTACACAAAAATTGAAAATCATTAGTAAAAAATATAATTCTTTATTATTGTGGTTTTAGAAATCAAGGGAGCAATGGATCAACGATGAAGACAAGAACACAAAGTTTTATCAACTGAGAACTATAATGAGGAGAAATATCAATCATATTAGCAGACTTAAAATTGAAGCAAGGCAATGGGTGACAGATTCTCATGAGCTTAAACTTATGGCAATTAACTTCTTTCGCCATCTATTTACGGAGGAAAATACAGAAAGGGAGTGATTTGTTATCAAAAACATGTGGCCCGTGATTAGTAGTTTGACACTAAAGAATCTCCAAGAAAAACCTATTGTGTATGAAGTTTGAAGGAGTATTTTTGATATGGAAGGACATAAAGCTCCCGGTGAAGACAGATTCCCTGCCATTTTCTTCCAAAGGAACTGGCATAGGGTGAAGCAACGGGTGTATGATCATATTCAATAACTTTGGGATAGACAAGAGTCAATTGCAAATATCAATTCAACGTTACTGGTTCTGATTCCTAAGGTGAATAATCTTTTTTCTATTTCGCAATTTAGACCTATATCTTTGTGCTTAATACTTTACAAAACGATGAGCAAGATTATAGTGCAACAAATGAAACCTATTGTAAGAACGACACCGTTAATTTAGGAAATTCATTAAATTAAATATGATCTTAAGAGGTAATTCCATAATTGACGTAGAATAATTATGAGAAGACTTAAATAATTGTGATAAAGGCTTAATAACGCTGAAAGTCTCTTTTCTGACGAAAAGTGCAGATACCGATTCTGTTCCATGGTATAAGTGTGCACCAATGAAGTATACCAAAAAATTATAATAAGTGTATGAATATTCCTAGAATAATATATAGGACTAGTAAAACAAGTTTGAAGTCAAAATAATGAGAACTGGTGTCAGGACTGATACCGGCTACGTAAAAGCGCGTACCAAAAAAGTGCTGCGGAAAATAAAATAGAAAATATGACAAATCCTAGAAAAATGGCTAGGTTCATAATCCAAAGTATGGGATTAAGCAATTAGCAAGCTCAATGCTTATCTCAAGCTGGGAGAATTACATTAGCACAGTTTGTCATATCCTCTATGCCATATTTTAAAATGCAAAGTAATAGCATTCCTAAAGGAGTATGTAATGAAATTGAGAAGATTCAACGGAATTTTATATGGAATGATAAAGGGGGTCAACATACTCATCATCTTATAAGTTAGGAAGTCTTAACTTTGTCAAAAGAGCTAGGAGGTCTGGGGTTTAAGTCACTGGTCAGGATGAATGAGGCTTTTGTGGGGAAATTGCTTGGCAGATACTATCGGATAAACATACCCTCTGGGTTAAGGTGCTAAGAACCAAGTATTGTGGCTCTAGGCGGGAAAATGAGAATCTCATCAAGTATTGGGACTCGCGATTGTGGAAAAATGTGTGTAAGGTTTGAGAGAAAATTAAACAATATGTAGGATGGGAGATAGGGGATGGGAAGTTAATCAATTTCTAGACTGATAATTGGATATCATAATTAGGTCTATTGATTCACAGAAGAATAGGAAACATACCAGAGCAAGAAATATGCAAAAAGGCTTGCGATCTAGTTAACCAAGATGGTGACTGGGATCTTAGTATCATTGGTAGATGGATATCAGAGGAGGACATGAAAATAATTTAGAGTCACCTGACCCCACATATTGAAGATGGGCAGGATAAATGAATTTGGAGAGTGGGTGGGGGAACATATTTAGTGTTAAGAAAGCTTACCATGCAATCTCTGCAGAAATATGGAATAGAGCGGGAAATCTTCATAAAAAACATGGAGAAATTTGTGGAATTGGAAAGGACCACGGTGTATGAAAATATTTATGTGGAAAATCCTTCATTTTCGTCTTCCCACAAAATCTTAGGCTGCAAAATGGAGTGAGATTGAGGAGACTTGCCCCATTTGTCGTGGGGAACCTGAAAGTATACTACATATGTTAAGGGATTGTACAGAGATATACAATTTATGGGGAAATACAATACCAAATGCATGGAGACATAATTTCTTCTCATCAGATCTGAGGGATTGGTTGCAGTTGAATGAAAAGAATGGTGATGATAAAAAGGGAACAAAAAACCGGAGATCCACCTTCTTTATTTATCTCTTTCTCTCACTTAAAATGACACAACTTTACATCTTTTAAAATGATACACACTTTTCCCATATGTTATTGTTAACAAAATTACAATAAGTTTCCTATGCTAAATAAACATGAATTTACCTTATAAAGGAATTTTATATCAATATCTAATCATGTGTTAGCATATTTGACATTTTATATAATTGTTAAGATAATTAAATTAAGTTTATAATACATCACTAGATGTAAATATATAATTTTTTATTGATAATATATTAAAATCAAATTATAATTTAAATATCACAATTGTTGTTTGTTATTATATTACATAAGTTTCTCTTATTGATGAATGATAAATAACCATCTCAGCTAAAAATTCAGTTATTAGGTAAGGATCACTTTAATAATTTTATATTAGACTTCTATGACAATAAATAAGGTTTAAATTATACTTGGAAGCATTCAAAAGCACAAAAATAATTCTTAAATACCAATAAGAAACTTAAATACTGATAATATAAAGAATCGTTTAAACCCAAAATACTAAGGTATTGGATGAAGATTTTTTTAATAATTTATATTATTCTCTAACAGAGAATTCGTAATATGAAATTAAATTAAAAATATTTAAAATTGGGAAAACTCCTACCCCTTGGATTATTCTATTATTTTAATTACCCCTTAATATTCATTGTTGGGAGCTAACTTAGTGATTAATCAAATGACTAGGTAGTTTATTACTCACAGCACAGCCACGACAAAAGTTACACGGAATCATTGCCTCAGTTTTGGTTCTTATCACGTATGAAGAACCCTTACATTGCGGGAGGTTTACTCCTTTTATAATCAATCAAAATGAAACTTTTCAAACCTTGATGTTATGGGTCCTTACATGTTATTTGGGCAGCATTATTTTATTTTTTTTCTACTCAAGAAAGCAATCCAATATAATAATTTATTTAGAAGCAATTATAATATGTGATGCCATTGAATATGACGTCACCTTAATGTTTAGTAAATGATATTAAACTCAAACCAGTATTGACTTTATGGAGGTACTGAATTAATAAGATGTTGATTTAACTGATCAGTCAGTGGTTTAACGAGTTAATTTGAATTTATATTAATTTATTAATAAATATATTAATAGATATGCTTTACCAAATAAATTACTCAAGACTAATGGTAAGTGATTCGTTATTCTCCCTTCAAATATCGGTTCAAATCCCAACAACTATACAATTTTTGATATTTTACATATTTTTTCAAAAAATGATTAATACTGGTTGAACTGCATTGAACTGATTTAGTGCTGATTCAATTGCCCAAGCATTTTACTGTCTGAACCGGTCCAGTTCGCAGTTCAATCGGTTGGATTGATAGAGTCAATTTTAATAACAATGCAAATAAAGAAATTTCCATGAAGAGGCTCATGATTCCTTTTTGGTGGCATTATAATTTATAAGTAAATAGTGAAGCAAGCAAGAGGCCACACAGAGTATACAAAATTTCAGTGTTTAAAAACCCGGCCCAACCATCGATCCAGCCGAGGTTAGGGGTTATGGGTTCAACCGGGGGTCACGGGGTCACTATGTTGACCCAACTTTATATATTAAATATATATATATATATATATATATATATATATATCCAATATGAAAATATTAAAAAACAAACCACCAATCAACAAATATTCAAAATATACTTAACATAATTCACCAACTGAAACCACGAGTCAATATTACACAAGCTAATTAAAGTATCAAGATACCAAAGTACAAAACTCATATTCTAATGGTGTCACTACGCGGACTCGGTTCTGCCTCTTTTGAGAAGGTCCCTGACAAAGGAAAATTTAAAGGAAGTAAGAATGGGTTTTTATTTTCCATCGATGACCGTAAAGATTTCATTTGAATTGGTAAAAATCTTACCTCTTCTAGCAGATTCTCGGCAGCAGGTGAAGATTGAAGACGCCTAGGTCGCTGGGAGAGAAGAGAACGATTAGATTTAGGTTTACAAGCATTTTTATTTAAATAAAACAATGTTGTTAGATGGAAGTTTTTTTTTTTAAAAAAAAAAACATGCAGTGACCCCCTTTCACCCCTCTGACCCGGGAGTCACTGAAACCCTGTCGGGTTTTGGGGGTCGGAGGGTTCGATGTGCATATAGGGTCCAACTTGTGACCCTAACCCTCAGAAGGGAGGGGTCAGGGTTGACCCAGGTCAACTCGGGGGGCGGGGTGAGGTTTTAAAACACTTTTATTACACTTATTTGTTACTCTTGGTTGGTAATTTTAGGTTTTATTTGAATTAAATAAAGGTATTTTGGGTTAAATTAGAATTCTAGTTTTTAATTGGGTTTAATTGATTTTCGTCATAATTTTCCAGATTTACACTACTTTCGTATTTTGACCATATCTCACTCTACAGATGTCCGATTGACTCCGTTCTTGTTGCGTTTTGCAGCTAACAGGAAGGGCTATAATTGCTATTTCAGCTACTGAAGCCCAATTCGGACGGGAAGATGGTCTAAACCTGAGCTCAAGATGACGTGTTTTTTGCTGGAATATTATTTTATTATTGGACTTGTAATTTAAATTAAGCCCAATTATTTAAGTGGCCCAAAGCCAAATTAGTTTTATTTTATTATTTTATATTGCATTTTAGACGAATGGGCCGGGCCGATCTGAATTAAGCCCAGCCCAAATTGGTTTTTGAACCCTAGGGGCATATGTAGGAGAGGAGGGGAAACATTTTGGATTATGTAATTTTCAATTTGGAGGATCAAGACACTTTTCTCTGAAGCGTTCTTCGCGTTCTTCATCTTCTTCTTCTTCTTCTTCTTTTTTCTTTTATGCAATTTAATTTGTAATCATGTTTATCCTAGCCATGCTAGGCTAAACCCCCTTTTAATCAACCTAAGGGGAAGGGATTCCATGGATCTGTTTAGAGGATCTGCGATCAATCTCTAACCAGATTTATTTCTTTACCCTAACTCAGATCAATATCGTGCGATTGTGGATATTCGATCTGAGGTTCGCGATTGCGATTATGGGTGAAGAATGATCATCAGATTTGATGATCCGATTAACCTCAATTGGAAATAAGGATTCTGATTCAATTGGGATTAATCGTGAATTTGGTAATTTTTCTAATTCTTTAACCAGATTTGTTTCTTTTCCTAACTCAGATCGATATCGTGCGATTGTGGATATTCGATCTGAGGTTCGCGATTGTGATCATGGAAAAGGGATAATCATCAGATTTGATGATCCGATTGTTCTCAATTGAAAATAAGGATTCTGATTCAATTGAGATCAACCGTGAATTTGGTAATTTTTATCCAATGAAGGACGTCCATGGAACCCTAACCTTAGGTTGGTTAATTTTGAATTACGAATTTTAATCCCAATTTTATATTCTGTCTTTTAAATTATTCAAACTGAAATCAAAACCCCCCTTTTATTTTCTATTTTCAGCAACGATTTTCACCCAAACAATTTCCTTGAGAGACGACTTAGGGTTTCCACTTTACTGCAAATTTTCTGAACCCTAAATAAAAATAATTTTTAATTTGCACGAGTTCGACAGCTCGTGTCAAATTTGGCGCCGTTGCCGGGGAAATTGCATCGGTCTAAATCGTTTCTGTTTCTAAAAAAAAAAAAAAAAAAAAAAAAAATTGAATTGTCTTTTAATTTTCGTTTCAGTTTCAGTTTTCATTTTAATTCTCTTTAATTTTCGTTTCTGTTTCAGTTTTCATTTGAATTATATTTTCTGTTTCGGTTTTCTTTTTAATTTTCGTTTCTGTTACAGAGTTTAAAAAAAAATTAAAAAAAAAAAAAAAAAAAAAAAAAAAAAAAAAAAAAAAAAAAAAAAAAAAAAAAAAAAAAAAAAAAAAAAAAAAAAAAAAAAAAAAAAAAAAAAAACAAAAAAAAAAAAAAAATTGTTTTTGAATTATCCATTTTTGTGTGTTTCTATTTTCTGAGCATACCTTAGTGCAAGCATCCACAGTCCAATCCTCAGCAGCTTCTACAGTAGCATCAAGCATGAATAATCAAAGAATTGAAAATAAGCTTGAAGAGTTAAACTCGTTGGTGAGACAATTGGCAGTAACACAGATAGTGCAGCCTCCCACTCCACAGATGAGCAACTTGTGTGGTATCTACTGTGATCCTCTTCATCCCACGGATGTCTGCCCTTCCTTTCATGATAGCATCCCTCTAGTTGACCAGACAGTAGCTGTAGTAGGAGTTTTTCCAGGAAAATTGCAGTATCAGCAGCAGCAATACAATCCCTTCTCTAATACTTACGATCCTCGCTGGAATCCCCACTTGAATTGGAATCAGAACCTGAACCAGCAGAGCCTTCCTCCTTATCAACAGAGGCAAAATTTCCAGCAGGCTGTACCTCCACAACATTTGCAACAGGAGCCACTAGCCCAACAGCAAATCAATTGCGGTCCTTCACTAGAAGATTTGGTGAAACAGATGGCGACGAGTAACTTGCAATTTCAGCAGCAGACTGAATCTACAATTCAGAACCTGCAAACACAGATTGGGCAGTTGGCAACATCAATGAGTCAGGTTCAACCTCAAAGTTCCAGCATTTTTCTTCCTCCGCAAACAGTTCCAAAACCAAAAGGGAATGCAATTGCCAGTGCTATATCTCTAAGGTCAGGCAAGCAACTGCATGAGCCCCAGCAAGCTACAGTTGTGGATGAACTAGCATTGGAAAAAAATAAGACAGTGCAAGAGAAGCGAAAACTTGACAATGAACCTGAGTTCTCTGTTCCGCTTCCCTTCCCTCAAAGAGCCATCAATTCCAGGAAATTGGCAGAAATAGCACAAGAGAAGGAGTTACTAGACACATTCAGGAAGGTTGAAGTTAACATTCCTCTCTTAGATGCAATCAAGCAGATTCCAAAATATGCCAAATTCCTAAAAGAATTATGCATCAATAAGAGGCGACTGAAGGGGGACGAGCTAGTTAACGTGAGCCATAATGTATCAGCCCTCATCCAACCCATGCCTGAGAAATGCAAAGATCTAGGAACATTTACTATTCACTGCATTAGAGGAAGTTCTATATTTGATGATTGCATGCTAGACTTAGGTGCTTCCATTAAAGTCATGCCTGAGTCTGTTTACAAGTCCCTTGGTCTTGATCCTTTGCGTGCTACTGGTGTTACTATCCAGTTAGCCAATAGGAGCAATGCTCACCCTTCTTGTTTAATTGAAAATGTTTTAGTCAGAGTAAATAACCTGATATTTCCTGCTGACTTTTACATTTTAGATATGGAGGGTGAGTCTCCTAGTAGTACGCCCCCAATCATACTTGGGAGGCCTTTTTTGAAAACTGCAAGGACCAAATTAGATGTGCATGCTGGGACTCTATCCATGGAATTTGGTGATAGCATTTTACATTTTAGCATATTTGATTCCATGAAGCATTCTAAGGTTCAAGTTGAGCATTCAGTTTCATGCATAAATGTGATTCATGATGTGGTTGGTAAGGTTGATTCTGAATTGATTAATGATTGTGCATTACCTGTGGATTCTGACCTACCTATTAATGATTCTGAATTTGTACTAAATGTGAAGTTAGGCAAGACTCCCCATTCTGGTAATGATTTTGATCCTAACTCTCATGGACCCAAGATGAAATGGGTACAAAAAATTTCTTCCTCTATTTTTAGTATGCAGAAAAGTTTGCGTAAGGTTGGAAGAAAGGATCAAGAGAAGAAGAAATGCATACATAAAAGAAAGCCCCCAAAGTTGCGTGATAAGCAGATGGGGAAGAGTTGCACAATGATTGGCCATCACCTCAAAGTTGTTCATGAAGGACCCCAGAAGCAACCTGTGGAGACAGAGGCTCTACTCACTGATGTTGTTTATCCTCCTTAGGGAGTCCAGGGAGTCTTCTTCCCTCTTTTTCTTTTCTTTCTGTTATTTGCATTTTTCTTTTTCTTTCTTTCTTTTAGTTTTTGACTTTCGTAGGTAGATTTTCCTCTTCTTTCTGGTTATTATTGTGTATTACATGGAGTAGACTTAGATCACAATGTTTTATAGTAAAGTCTATTAGGCTTTGATCTCAATTCTTGGATTGCAATACTTGTTGATTGATGCTGTGATGCTGATTGCATGATTTGGTTACCCCTTGTGAGGTTTTGAGCTTGTATACATGGCATATCTTCTGGCCATGCTTTCATTCTTGTGTGCTTCTGCTCTTGATCTTTTTTCTCTAGAACTTGCTATGATTCTTTTTGAAATTGCATTTTTCACTTACATGCATGAATATGATTGAGGCATTCATTTCTTTCTTTACCCACTTTAGCCAGATAGCCATCCCTTACATTATTATCCCTTGATGAGCCCCTTTGAGCCTTTATATCCTTTACTTCTTGAGCCACATTACAAGCCTAAGTGAAAAAAAAAACCAATTAATTCCACACCCTGGAGATTTATTGAGCAATGGTTTTCACTGTGATGTTGTGTTTAAGTGTGGGGGTTTGCCCGAGGCGTGCAAAAGTTTAAGTGTGGGGGTGACAATGTGATTCTTTTCTCTGCTATGTGGTTCTTCTATGTTATAAAAAAAATAGAAAAAGCAAAAAGAAAAAAAAAAGAGAAGGAAAAGCAAAAAGAAAAAAAGAAAAAAAAAATGAGAAAAAAAAATAAAAAAAAAAAAAAGAAAAAAAAAATGTGTGTTTATTTTTATCCTTTCATTATCTTTGTGTAGTTCTTAACCCTTGCTCTTGTAGATTTCTAGGGTGTTTAACCTTCTTTTCCCATATTTCATCCATACCTTCACCTCAGCCCCATTACAATCCCGCATAAAGCCCTCTTGATTTGTGCATGCATGTGTTAGTAGCAGTGGAGAAGTAGAATTTGAGCAAGCCTATGGTAGATTGATTTTCTTGAGTAGATTTGAGTGATACACTGATTACCTGATACACTTGAGAGAAAAATATTGAGAGCATCTTGTGTGAAACCATTTTCTGTAATTGGCATGTGCAGCAAAGATTAGCAAGTCTTGTTATTTGAGATTAGGGAATTTCAGTCCTGATTGATTTAGCTGTGAAGATTTGTGATCTTTGTGTATTTCCTGTATGCTTGGTAATTGTTAGAAAGGATTGGTTGATCTTAGTCTTTGCTTTTAATTTTAGTTTTTGCCCAGGAGTGCAAAAAGATAAGTGTGGGGGAATTTGATAACTCATATTTTATTACACTTATTTGTTACTCTTGGTTGGTAATTTTAGGTTTTATTTGAATTAAATAAAGGTATTTTGGGTTAAATTAGAATTCTAGTTTTTAATTGGGTTTAATTGATTTTCGTCATAATTTTCCAGATTTACACTACTTTCGTATTTTGACCATATCTCACTCTACAGATGTCCGATTGACTCCGTTCTTGTTGCGTTTTGCAGCTAACAGGAAGGGCTATAATCGCTATTTCAGCTACTGAAGCTCAATTCGGACGGAAAGATGGTCTAAACCTGAGCTCAAGATGACGTGTTTTTTTGCTGGAATATTATTTTATTATTGGACTTGTAATTTAAATTAAAGCCCAATTATTTAAGTGGCCCAAAGCCAAATTAGTTTTATTTTATTATTTTATATTGCATTTTAGACGAATGGGCCGGGCCGATCTGAATTAAGCCCAGCCCAAATTGGTTTTTGAACCCTAGGGGCATATGTAGGAGAGGAGGGGAAACATTTTGGATTATGTAATTTTCAGAATTGTGGATCAAAGCATTTTCTCTGAAGCGTTCTTCGCGTTCTTCATCTTCTTCTTCTTCTTCTTTTTCTTTTATGCAATTTAATTTGTAATCATGTTTATCCTAGCCATGCTAGGCTAAACCCCCTTTTAATCAACCAAAGGGGAAG
Organism: Gastrolobium villosum; assembly: GCA_032173675.1. Lineage (NCBI taxonomy): Eukaryota > Viridiplantae > Streptophyta > Magnoliopsida > Fabales > Fabaceae > Gastrolobium > Gastrolobium villosum. The sequence continues at coordinate 154,564 of JAVKPL010001722.1, forward strand.
GGATTCCATGGATCTGTTTAGAGGATCTGCGATCAATCTCTAACCAGATTTGTTTCTTTACCCTAACTCAGATCAATATCGTGCGATTGTGGATATTCGATCTGAGGTTCGCGATTGCGATTATGGGTGAAGAATGATCATCAGATTTGATGATCCGATTAACCTCAATTGGAAATAAGGATTCTGATTCAATTGAGATTAATCGTGAATTTGGTAATTTTTCTAATTCTTTAACCAGATTTGTTTCTTTTCCTAACTCAGATCGATATCGTGCGATTGTGGATATTCGATCTGAGGGTCGCGATTGCGAACATGGAAAAGGAATAATCATCAGATTTGATGATCCGATTGTTCTCAATTGAAAATAAGGATTCTGATTCAATTGAGATCAACCGTGAATTTGGTAATTTTTATCCAATGAAGGACGTCCATGGAACCCTAACCCTAGGTTGGTTAATTTTGAATTACGAATTTTAATCCCAATTTTATATTCTGTCTTTTAAATTATTCAAACTGAAATCAAAACCCCCCTTTTATTTTCTATTTTCAGCAACGATTTTCACCCAAACAATTTCCTTGAGAGACGACTTAGGGTTTCCACTTTACTGCAAATTTTCTGAACCCTAAATAAAATAATTTTTAATTTGCACGAGTTCGACAGCTCGTGTCAACCGCGGCTATCTCATGGTGCACCACGGCTCATTCTGGTGCACCGCGGCTAGCCAATGGTCCACCACGCCTCATTTTGGTGCACCGCAGCTAGCCCATGGTGCACCACGGCTCATTCTGGTGCACTGCGGCTCATTCTGGTGCACCGTTGCTTGCCCATGGTGCACCACGACTCATTCTGGTGCACCGCGGCTAGCCCATGGTGAACCACGGCTCATTCTGGTGCCCCCCAGCTCGTTCTGGTACACCGCGGCTAGCCCATAGTGCACCACGACTCATTCTAGTGCACTGCGGCTAGCCCATGGTGCACCACGGCTCATTCTGGTGCACCGTCGCTAGCCTATGGTACACCACGGCTCAGTCTGGTGCACCGCGGCTAGCCCATGGTGCACCACGGCTCATTCTGGTGAACCACGGCTCATTCTGGTGCACCGCGGCTAGCCCATGGTGCACCGCGGCTCATTCTGGTGCACCATTGCTCATTCTGGTGCACCCTGGCTCATTCTAGTGCACCACGGCTCATTCTGGTGCACCCCAGCACATTCTGGTGCAACGCGGCTAGCCCATGGTGCACCACGGCTCATTCAGGTACACCATAGCTCATTCTCGTGCACCGCGGCTAGACCGCGATGCACCCCGTCTCATTCTGGTGCACCGTGGCTATCCAATAGTGCACAACGGCTCATTCTGGTGCACCATAGCTCATTCTGGTGTACCATGGCTCATTCTGGTGCACCGCCGCTTGCCCATGGTGCACCGTGGCTAGCCCAGGGTGCACTATGGCTAGCCCAGGGTGCACCACGGCTCATTCCGGTGCACCGCGGCTAGCCCATGGTGCACCACGGCTCATTTCGGTGCACCGTGGCTAGCCCATGGTGCACCACGGCTCATTCTGGTGCATCGTGGCTCATTCTGATGCACTGCGACTAGTCCATGGTGCACCCCGGCTCATTGCGGTGCACCGCGGCTCATTCTGGTGCACCACGGCTACCACGGCTAGCCCATGGTGCACCTTGGCTCATTCTGGTGCACCTCGGCTAGCCCATGGTGCAGCACAGCTCATTCTTTTGCACCGCGGCTATCTAATGGTGCACCACGGCTCATTCTGGTGCACCGCGGCTAGCCAATGGTCCACCACGCTTCATTCTGGTGCATCGCAGCTAGCCCATGGTGCACCACGGCTCATTCTGGTGCACTGCGGCTCATTCTGGTGCACCGCTGCTTGCCCATGGTGCACCACGACTCATTCTTGTGCACCGCGGCTAGCCCATGGTGAACCACGGCTCATTCTGGTGCCCCCGGCTCATTCTGGTACACCGCGGCTAGCCCATGGTGCACCACGACTCATTCTAGTGCACTGCGGCTAGCCCGTGGTGCCCCACGGCTCATTCTGGTGCACCGTCGCTAGCCTATGGTACACCACGGCTCAGTCTGGTGCACCGCGGCTAGCCCATGGTGCACCACGGCTCATTCTAGTGAACCACGGCTCATTCTGGTGCACAATGGCTAGCACGGAGCACCAAGGCTCATTTTGGTGCACCGCGGCTAGCCCATGGTGCACCCCGTCTCATTTTGGTGTACTTCGGCTCTTTCTGGTGCACCCGATGATAGACTACACTAAGAATTGACCAAAACAAATGCAGAAACACTATCTGTAACGCCCTCCCTTGTATGCATCCAAGAGAGTCGTTTGCTAAGCGGAATTAGAGTCTTTAACGACACATTAGCTACTAAAAATTTTATTCCAAAAGCAAAACCGTAATGTATTTAAAAATTCGTATAAATTCTGTTTGGACGAGTTAAAAAAATATTCCTTGTGATCTAGAAAGAGCACGTCGGGGGCTTCGCGTGCATATAAAATAATAGTAAATCGGAGTTCGTTTGCACCTTGAAACATAACCCGTAAGGTGCTCGTAAAACTGTTAAAATTCAGCACTTAATAAAACGTTCAAAAATCCTTTTCGCAAAACATTTTCTGATTTTTCCAAAACAGCCGCTGTTCATAAAAGACCAAAGCTAAATGGAAGATAATAATGTCTACAATCATCCAAGTGTCTCAAAATAATAAGCATTACAGTCATCCAACAATCAAACAGTAACAGCAAAAGTCCAAGCATCAGCAAGTAACAGCAAACATCACGCCTTCAAATGCTCTTACGTCCTCCTGCAATTTATGAAAATAGCAGCCCCAAAGGGGTGAGAATAATCCCAGTAAAGTGGCAATAAAACCAATAATATAACAGTATTAAACTAGGCACAAAATCATAAACAGTCACTTCAACATATCCTGTTCCTGGCCCTTTTCCTTTAATCATATATATATATATATATTGCGTATATAACGCCTTCCTTTTTGCGCTCTTAGCACCGTCGTGCGCGCAATACACAGTGGACATCCCATAATCGGCACCCTTCATTGGTGGATTCCAACTGTGGCCTATGCGGACTGATGCCAAGTGTCCCATACCTGGTACCGGAGGGATGCCTATATGATGCGTGCTCAAACACATGGTCCTGTACATAACTATTCTAAAATTGCAAGGCTATATGAATTTTGGTACATGCATGCCATGCCATGCTATCACACACAAAGCGTAAAAATAAATGCGGTATGATGTAAAATGCATGCTTATATACTTTTCATATACGTTATGCTGCCACACATAACAACTTTACCTCATAATCATGTTGCCGTCAAGGCATATTTATGGCAGAATACTTACATCATAAGGAACATAATAATTTTACGGAGTATGGGGCATCATGTTACAACTTCATACGCTAGTCAATAGTCACATTAGGTAATATCGCCTAACACTTACCTTGCGCGCCTTAAATAATTACCAAACAGCAGCGAAATATGCTACGTTTCTCACTTCTTATGCGCACCTAAAGCAATTACAATAAATCAATTTACAGCAACGTTTTACAGTAAAAACAGTGAGCAAACAACAACGTTTTACAGCAGAAACAGTGAGCAAAACAACAACATTTTTCTTAAAAATAGTGAGCAGAAACAGTGGCATTTTACAGCAGAACAGTAACATTTACAGCAGTAAAAATAGTGGCATTTTACAGCAGCAGTGAACAACATACGGTGATGTTTTTTAAACCAAAACAGTAACGTTTACAGCAGCAAAAACAGTGATCATTTTACACCGCAACAGTGGCATTTTTAGCATCAAAACAGTGACCATTTTATACAGAAACAGTGGCATTTTGAACATCAAAACAGTGACCATTTTATACAGAAACAGTGGCATTTTGAACATCAAAACAGTGACCATTTTATACAGAAATAGTGCCATTTTGAACATCAAAACAGTGACAGAAACAGTGGCATTTGAGCATCAAAACAGTGGCAGAAACAGTGGCATTTGAGCATCAAAACAGTGACAGAAACAGTGACATTTGAGCATCAAAACAGTGGCATTTTTAATGGAAACATGAACTTCCTCACATACAAACGGTTCTGCATAAAGATCATAGATGCCTAGATGAAACTTGAAAAATTAATATTAAATTTTAATTCCATGGAGAAAAATCATGAAACTTTGGGAACAGTAAGATATGGTTTTTCCAAGCATGCATGCAAAAAATCAAACCGAAATTCAATTTCTAGGTCCGAATATGGACTTCTTCCTCCTCAGAAAAAAGGTATTTAATTGTGCAAAACTGGAAACTGCATGTAAGGCTATTATAGGGGGGAGCAGCTTCCTGCTTTCCCATGCCCGCGGTGGGCTGTGCACCTGGTGCCCGACTTGATGCCCCGGATGCTTGACATGGTGCCCCATGAGGCGCGCCTGGTGCCTGACGTGGTGCCCCGACCGTCAGGCATGGTGCACCCTATGCTTGACGATGATTTAGCGTCGTTAATGCATGCGCGGCGGTGCGTTTTGGGGACTTACCCCGATCCCGGCTGTTATTGCCTTACGTGCATCGTTGATCTTGTGGAGGCACCCGGATGAATCACGACTGAACAAGTTGTGAAAGGAATTGACGGCGGCGAGGGCTGGTTCTTGATGGTATCGATCATGCCTAGCGAGATGGACATGGCGCTACCGGATGCTTCCATCGCGCGCATGCCGTAGGCAATGTGGGTTGTGGTACGTTTTGTGGTGTTGGGTCGTACTGAATGCGAGGGCGTGTGAGTGGTGGTGGTGCCTTCGATGATAGACTACACTAAAAATTGACCAAAACAAAAGCAGAAACACTATCAAATTAGTTGGAGGAACACAAAAATCGTGGGAGCACCACACACAAAGTCTTGGCAGTTGCATGCATACAAGGCAAGTTTCCTACAGGTTAGGGGGGAGCAGCCATATTCAGGTCAATGTAAAAATTCTCCATGAAATCCAATGAAACTTGGAGGGGATGTTGGATATATTTAAGTATGGACGCCTGCAAAAAAACAGCTCAAAATTCGATGTTGGGGTATGCTTTTCCATTTTTTCAGATTTTTTCAATTTTCGCTTGTTCAAGGATTGATAAAAAATATTTCGGGCAACGAAAAAGTGGTCTAAACGATGGAATTTGGCAAAAATAGGGTGGGGGTAACGATTCTCTGGATAGTTTTGATCGGATGGCCACCCTCTACAAATTGGGCCTTCTTCCTCCTTGCAAAAAAAAAGTCTACTTGTGCAAAATTGGCAAAATGCATATAAGCCTATTATATGGGGGGAGGAGGAATAGTCTCCAAAAATTCATTAAAACCAATCCTTCTATGAAATCCAATGAAACTTGGAGAGGATGTTGGATATATTTTAGCATGGATGTTTACAAAAAATCAGAACAAAATTCGATGTCTAGGTACGATTTTCCATTTTTTCGGATTTTCTCAAATTACGCCTCTTGAAAAATTAATATTAAATTAATCCCATGGAGAAAAATCATGGGACTTTGGGAAGAGTAAGATATGGTTTTTCCAAGCATGAATGCAAAAAATCAGACCGAAATTCAATTTCTAGATCCGAATTTGGACTTCTTCCTCCTCAGAAAAAAGGTATTTACTTGTGCAAAACTGGCAACTGCATATAAGGCTATTATAGGGGGAGCAGTTGCCAGCCATCCCATGCCCGCGGTCGGCTGTGCACCTGGTGCCCGACCAGATGCCCCGGATGCTTGACTTGGTGCCCCGACCTGCAGGCATGGTGCACCTTATGCTTGACTCGGTGCCTGACGAGGTGCATGGCATGGTGCACTGGGTGCCTGACGAGATGCGCCTGATGCTTGACTGGTGCCGGAAGAGGTGCACCCGATGATAGACTACACTTAAAATTGACCAAAACAAATGCAGAAACACTATCAAATGAGTTGGCGGAACTCAAAAATCGTGGGAGCACCACAATCAAAGTCTTGGCAGATCAAAATTCGATGCCTCACTGGTGCACCCCGGCTCATTCTGGTGCACCCCGGCTCATTCTGGTGAACTGCGGCTCATTCTGGTGCACCGCCGCTTGCCCATGGGGCACCGTGCTAGGCCACGGTGCACTGCGGCTAGCCCATGGTGCACCATGGCTCATTCTGGTGCACCGCCGCTTGCCCATGGTGCACTGTGGCTAGCCCAGGGTGCACGATGGCTAGCCCATGGTGCACCACGGCTCATTCTCGTGAACCGCCGCTAGCCCATGGTGCACCACGGCTCATTCTGGTGCATCGCGGCAAGCCCATGGTGCACCAAGGCTCATTCTGGTGCACCGCGGCTAGTCCATGGTGCACCACGGCTCATTGCGGTGCACCACGACTCATTTCGGTGCACCGCGGCTAACCCATGGTACACCACCGCTTATTTTGGTGTATGGCGGCTTATTCTGGTGCACTGCGGCTAGCCCATGGTGCACCACAGCTCGTTCTGGTGCACCGCGGCTGATTCTGATGCACCGCGACTAGTCCATGGTGCACCACGGCTCATTCTGGTGCACCACGGCTCATTCTGGTGCACCGCGGCTAGCCCATGTTCAACCACGGAAGCGGCTGGTGCACCGCGGCTCATTGGTGCACCGCGGCAGCCCATTCTGGTGCACCGCGGCCATGGTGCACCGTGCTCATTCCGGTGCACCGGCTAGCCCATGGTGCACCGCGGCTCATTCCGGTGCACCGCGGCTAGCCCATGGTGCACCCCGGCTCATTCTGGTGCACCTCGGCTAGCCCATGGTGCAGCACAGCTCATTCTTTTGCACCGCGGCTATCTCATGGTGCACCACGGCTCATTCTGGTGCACCGCAGCTAGCCCATGGTGCACTACGGCTCATTCTGGTGCACTGCGGCTCATTCTGGTGCACCGCTGCTTGCTCATGGTGCACCACGACTCATTCTGGTGCACCGCGGCTAGCCCATGGTGAACCACGGCTCATTCTGGTGCCCCCCAGCTCGTTCTGGTACACCGCGGCTAGCCCATAGTGCACCACGACTCATTCTAGTGCACTGCGGCTAGCCCATGGTGCACCACGGCTCATTCTGGTGCACCGTCGCTAGCCTATGGTACACCACGGCTCAGTCTGGTGCACCGCGGCTAGCCCATGGTGCACCACGGCTCATTCTGGTGAACCACGGCTCATTCTGGTGCACCGCGGCTAGCCAATGGTGCACCACGACTCATTCTGGTGCATCGCGGCTCATTCTGGTGCACCATTGCTCATTGTGGTGCACCCTGGCTCATTCTAGTGCACCACGGCTCATTCTGGTGCACCCCAGCACATTCTGGTGCAACGCGGCTAGCCCATGGTGCACCACGGCTCATTCAGGTACACAATAGCTCATTCTCGTGCACCGCGGCTAGACCGCGATGCACCCCGTCTCATTCTGGTGCATCGTGGCTATCCAATAGTGCACAACGGCTCATTCTGGTGCACCATAGCTCATTCTGGTGTACCATGGCTCATTCTGGTGCACCGCCGCTTGCCCATGGTGCACCGTGGCTAGCCCAGGGTGCACTATGGCTAGCCCATGGTGCACCACGGCTCATTCCGGTGCACCGCGGCTAGCCCATGGTGCTCCACGGCTCATTTCGGTGCACCGTGGCTAGCCCATGGTACAGCACGGCTTATTTTGGTGTATGGCGGCTTATTGTGGTGCACTGCGGCTAGCCCATGGTGCACCACGGCTCATTCTGGTGCGCCGTGGCTCATTCTGATGCACCGCGACTAGTCCATGGTGCACCCCGGCTCATTGCGGTGCACCGCGGCTCATTCTGGTGCACCACGACTAGCCCATGGTGCACCTTGGCTCATTCTGGTGCACCTCGGCTAGCCCATGGTGCAGCACAGCTCATTCTTTTGCACCGCGGCTATCTAATGGTGCACCACGGCTCATTCTGGTGCACCGCGGCTAGCCAATGGTCCACCACGCTTCATTCTGGTGCATCGCAGCTAGCCCATGGTGCACCACGGCTCATTCTGGTGCACTGCGGCTCATTCTGGTGCACCGCTGCTTGCCCATGGTGCACCACGACTCATTCTTGTGCACCGCGGCTAGCCCATGGTGAACCACGGCTCATTCTGGTGCCCCCGGCTCATTCTGGTACACCGCGGCTAGCCCATGGTGCACCACGACTCATTCTAGTGCACTGCGGCTAGCCCGTGGTGCCCCACGGCTCATTCTGGTGCACCGTCGCTAGCCTATGGTACACCACGGCTCAGTCTGGTGCACCGCGGCTAGCCCATGGTGCACCACGGCTCATTCTGGTGAACCACGGCTCATTTTGGTGCACAATGGCTAGCCCACGGAGCACCAAGGCTCATTTTGGTGCACCGCGGCTAGCCCATGGTGCACCCCGTCTCATTTTGGTGTACTTCGGCTCTTTCTGGTGCACCCGATGATAGACTACACTAAGAATTGACCAAAACAAATGCAGAAACACTATCTGTAACGCCCTCCCTTGTATGCATCCAAGAGAGTCGTTTGCTAAGCGGAATTAGAGTTTTTAACGACACATTAGCTACTAAAAATTTTATTCCAAAAGCAAAACCGTAATGTATTTAAAAATTCGTATAAATTCTGTTTGGACGAGTTAAAAAAATATTCCTTGTGATCTAGAAAGAGCACGTCGGGGGCTTCGCGTGCATATAAAATAATAGTAAATCGGAGTTCGTTTGCACCTTGAAACATAACCCGTAAGGTGCTCGTAAAACTGTTAAAATTCAGCACTTAATAAAACGTTCAAAAATCCTTTTCGCAAAACATTTTCTGATTTTTCCAAAACAGCCGCTGTTCATAAAAGACCAAAGCTAAATGGAAGATAATAATGTCTACAATCATCCAAGTGTCTCAAAATAATAAGCATTACAGTCATCCAACAATCAAACAGTAACAGCAAAAGTCCAAGCATCAGCAAGTAACAGCAAACATCACGCCTTCAAATGCTCTTACGTCCTCCTGCAATTTATGAAAATAGCAGCCCCAAAGGGGTGAGAATAATCCCAGTAAAGTGGCAATAAAACCAATAATATAACAGTATTAAACTAGGCACAAAATCATAAACAGTCACTTCAACATATCCTGTTCCTGGCCCTTTTCCTTTTCATCATATATATATATATATATATTGCGTATATAACGCCTTCCTTTTTGCGCTCTTAGCACCGTCGTGCGCGCAATACACAGTGGACATCCCATAATCGGCACCCTTCATTGGTGGATTCCAACTGTGGCCTATGCGGACTGATGCCAAGTGTCCCATACCTGGTACCGGAGGGATGCCTATATGATGCGTGCTCAAACACATGGTCCTGTACATAACTATTCTAAAATTGCAAGGCTATATGAATTTTGGTACATGCATGCCATGCCATGCTATCACACACAAAGCGTAAAAATAAATGCGGTATGATGTAAAATGCATGCTTATATACTTTTCATATACGTTATGCTGCCACACATAACAACTTTACCTCATAATCATGTTGCCGTCAAGGCATATTTATGGCAGAATACTTACATCATAAGGAACATAATAATTTTACGGAGTATGGGGCATCATGTTACAACTTCATACGCTAGTCAATAGTCACATTAGGTAATATCGCCTAACACTTACCTTGCGCGCCTTAAATAATTACCAAACAGCAGCGAAATATGCTACGTTTCTCACTTCTTATGCGCACCTAAAGCAATTACAATAAATCAATTTACAGCAACGTTTTACAGTAAAAACAGTGAGCAAACAACAACGTTTTACAGCAGAAACAGTGAGCAAAACAGCAACATTTTTCTTAAAAACAGTGAGCAGAAACAGTGGCATTTTATAGCAGAACAGTAACATTTACAGCAGTAAAAATAGTGGCATTTTACAGCAGCAGTGAACAACATACGGTGATGTTTTTTAAACCAAAACAGTAACGTTTATAGCAGCAAAAACAGTGATCATTTTGCACCGCAACAGTGGCATTTTTAGCATCAAAATAGTGACCATTTTATACAGAAACAGTGGCATTTTGAACATCAAAACAGTGACCATTTTATACAGAAACAGTGGCATTTTGAACATCAAAACAGTGACCATTTTATACAGAAATAGTGCCATTTTGAACATCAAAATAGTGACAGAAATAGTGGCATTTGAGCATCAAAACAGTGGCAGAAACAGTGGCATTTGAGCATCAAAACAGTGACATTTGAGCATCAAAATAGTGGCATTTTTAATGGAAACATGAACTTCCTCACATACAAACGGTTCTGCATAAAGATCATAGATGCCTAGAGAAAGTTCTTTTATTAAATCTCATTAGACGTAAGGATAGCAAAAACTTTACATTCTGCCCATGAAGTCTAAGCTCATAGAATATGTCTTATTCATTCCTTCTATTTTTGATAGAATCTCTAATGGTTAAAGGATTAAATTTCTAAATACAACATGTCAAGAATCACATACTTTAACGTCCAAGGCTACCCACGAAACAAAAAGGCTAAACCACAACATATTCTAGTCCTTCTAAGCTTCTCTAAAATTGAACAGTTAAATACACTAGGAGGAGAAAGTTACTTATGGCACTTATATATTTTACTAATTACGTGGGATGTTACACTATCAAATGGGTTTGAGGAACTCAAAAATCGTAGGAGCACCACACACAAACTCTTGGCTGATCAAAATTCGATGCCTGGGTACGATTTTCCATTTTTTCGGATTTTCTCAAATTACGTCTCTTGAAAAATTAATATTAAATTTTAATTCCATGGAGAAAAATCATGAAACTTTGGGAACAGTAAGATATGGTTTTTCCAAGCATGCATGCAAAAAATCAAACCGAAATTCAATTTCTAGGTCCGAATTTGGACTTCTTCCTCCTCAGAAAAAAGGTATTTACTTGTGCAAAACTGGAAACTGCATGTAAGGCTATTATAGGGGGGAGCAGCTTCCTGCTTTCCCATGCCCGCGGTGGGCTGTGCACCTGGTGCCCGACTTGATGCCCCGGATGCTTGACATGGTGCCCCATGAGGCGCGCCTGGTGCCTGACGTGGTGCCCCGACCGTCAGGCATGGTGCACCCTATGCTTGACGATGATTTAGCGTCGTTAATGCATGCGCGGCGGTGCGTTTTGGGGACTTACCCCGATCCCGGCTGTTATTGCCTTACGTGCATCGTTGATCTTGTGGAGGCACCCGGATGAATCACGACTGAACAAGTTGTGAAAGGAATTGACGGCGGCGAGGGCTGGTTCTTGATGGTATCGATCATGCCTAGCGAGATGGACATGGCGCTACCGGATGCTTCCATCGCGCGCATGCCGTAGGCAATGTGGGTTGTGGTACGTTTTGTGGTGTTGGGTCGCACTGAATGCGAGGGCGTGTGAGTGGTGGTGGTGCCTTCGATGATAGACTACACTAAAAATTGACCAAAACAAAAGCAGAAACACTATCAAATTAGTTGGAGGAACACAAAAATCGTGGGAGCACCACACACAAAGTCTTGGCAGTTGCATGCATACAAGGCAAGTTTCCTACAGGTTAGGGGGGAGCAGCCATATTCAGGTCAATGTAAAAATTCTCCATGAAATCCAATGAAACTTGGAGGGGATGTTGGATATATTTAAGTATGGACGCCTGCAAAAAACAGCTCAAAATTCGATGTTGGGGTATGCTTTTCCATTTTTTCAGATTTTTTCAATTTTCGCTTGTTCAAGGATTGATAAAAAATATTTCGGGCAACGAAAAAGTGGTCTAAACGATGGAATTTGGCAAAAATAGGGTGGGGGTAACGATTCTCTGGATAGTTTTGATCGGATGGCCACCCTCTACAAATTGGGCCTTCTTCCTCCTTGCAAAAAAAGAGTCTACTTGTGCAAAATTGGCAAAATGCATATAAGCCTATTATATGGGGGGAGGAGGAATAGTCTCCAAAAATTCATTAAAACCAATCCTTCTATGAAATCCAATGAAACTTGGAGAGGATGTTGGATATATTTTAGCATGGATGTTTACAAAAAATCAGAACAAAATTCGATGTCTAGGTACGATTTTCCATTTTTTCGGATTTTCTCAAATTACGCCTCTTGAAAAATTAATATTAAATTAATCCCATGGAGAAAAATCATGGGACTTTGGGAAGAGTAAGATATGGTTTTTCCAAGCATGAATGCAAAAAATCAGACCGAAATTCAATTTCTAGATCCGAATTTGGACTTCTTCCTCCTCAGAAAAAAGGTATTTACTTGTGCAAAACTGGCAACTGCATATAAGGCTATTATAGGGGGAGCAGTTGCCAGCCATCCCATGCCCGCGGTCGGCTGTGCACCTGGTGCCCGACCAGATGCCCCGGATGCTTGACTTGGTGCCCCGACCTGCAGGCATGGTGCACCTTATGCTTGACTCGGTGCCTGACGAGGTGCATGGCATGGTGCACTGGGTGCCTGACGAGATGCGCCTGATGCTTGACCTGGTGCCGGAAGAGGTGCACCCGATGATAGACTACACTTAAAATTGACCAAAACAAATGCAGAAACACTATCAAATGAGTTGGCGGAACTCAAAAATCGTGGGAGCACCACAATCAAAGTCTTGGCAGATCAAAATTCGATGCCTCACTGGTGCACCCCGGCTCATTCTGGTGAACTGCGGCTCATTCTGGTGCACCGCCGCTTGCCCATGGTGCACCGTGCTAGGCCACGGTGCACTGCGGCTAGCCCATGGTGCACCATGGCTCATTCTGGTGCACCGCCGCTTGCCCATGGTGCACCGTGGCTAGCCCAGGGTGCACGATGGCTAGCCCATGGTGCACCACGGCTCATTCTCGTGAACCGCAGCTAGCCCATGGTGCACCACGGCTCATTCTGGTGCATCGCTGCTAGCCCATGGTGCACCAAGGCTCATTCTGGTGCACCGCGGCTAGTCCATGGTGCACCACGGCTCATTGCGGTGCACCACGGCTCATTTCGGTGCACCGCGGCTAACCCATGGTACACCACGGCTTATTTTGGTGTATGGCGGCTTATTCTGGTGCACTGCGACTAGCCCATGGTGCACCACAGCTCGTTCTGGTGCACCGCGGCTGATTCTGATGCACCGCGACTAGTCCATGGTGCACCACGGCTCATTCTGGTGCACCGCGACTAGTCCATGGTGCACCACGGCTCATTCTGGTGCACCACGGCTCATTCTGGTGCACCGCGGCTAGTCCATGGTGCACCACTGCTCATTCTGGTGCACCACGGCTCATTCTGGTGCACCGCGGCTAGCCCATGGTGCACCACGGCTGATTCTGGTGCACCGCGGCTCATTCCGGTGCACCGCGGCTAGCCCATGGTGCACCCCGGCTCATTCTGGTGCACCTCGGCTAGCCCATGGTGCAGCACATGGCTCATTCTTTTGCACCGCGGCTATCTCATGGTGCACCACGGCTCATTCTGGTGCACCGCGGCTAGCCAATGGTCCACCACGCCTCATTTTGGTGCACCGCAGCTAGCCCATGGTGCACCACGGCTCATTCTGGTGCACTGCGGCTCATTCTGGTGCACCGCTGCTTGCCCATGGTGCACCACGACTCATTCTGGTGCACCGCGGCTAGCCCATGGTGAACCACGGCTCATTCTGGTGCCCCCCAGCTCATTCTGGTACACCGCGGCTAGCCCATAGTGCACCACGACTCATTCTAGTGCACTGCGGCTAGCCCATGGTGCACCACGGCTCATTCTGGTGCACCGTCGCTAGCCTATGGTACACCACGGCTCAGTCTGGTGCACCGCGGCTAGCCCATGGTGCACCACGGCTCATTCTGGTGAACCACGGCTCATTCTGGTGAACCACGGCTCATTCTGGTGCACCGCGGCTAGCCCATGGTGCACCACGACTCATTCTGGTGCACCGCGGCTCATTCTGGTGCACCATTGCTCATTCTGGTGCACCCTGGCTCATTCTAGTGCACCACGACTCATTCTAGTGCACCACGGCTCATTCTGGTGCACCCCAGCACATTCTGGTGCAACGCGGCTAGCCCATGGTGCACCACGGCTCATTCAGGTACACCATAGCTCATTCTCGTGCACCGCGGCTAGACCGCGATGCACCCCGTCTCATTCTGGTGCACCGTGGCTATCCAATAGTGCACAACGGCTCATTCTGGTGCACCATAGCTCATTCTGGTGTACCATGGCTCATTCTGGTGCACCGCCGCTTGCCCATGGTGCACCGTGGCTAGCCCAGGGTGCACTATGGCTAGCCCATGGTACACCACGGCTCATTCTCGTGAACCGCAGCTAGCCCATGGTGCACCACGGCTCATTCTGGTGCATCGCTGCTAGCCCATGGTGCACCACGGCTCATTCGGGTGCACCGCGGCTAGCCCATGGTGCACCACGGCTCATTCCGGTGCACCGCGGCTAGCCCATGGTGCACCACGGCTCATTTCGGTGCACCGTGGATTTATTGTAATTGCTTTATTGTAAAACGTTGCTGTAAAATGATTTATTGTCAAAAATCTTCGACGACGGAATCCATTTTCCGTCGAAAAACTTCACAAAATCAATTTCTTTTGCATTTATTTTATTAATCCGTTTTCGATGAAATTCTTTTTCCGTCGAAAAACTTCACAAAATATTCTCATTTGCATTTATTTTAGTCATCCGTTTTCGACGGAATACATTTTTCGTCAAAAAACTTCGACGGAATCCATTTTCCGTCGAAAAACTTCACAAAATCAATTTCTTTTGCATTTATTTTATTCTTCCGTTTTTGACGGAATACATTTTGCGTCAAAAATCTTCGACGGAACCCATTTTTCGTCGAAAAACTTCATAAAATCAATTTCTTTTGCATTTATTTTATTCATCCATTTTTTACGGAATTCATTTTTCGTCAAAAATCTTCGACAGAATCCATTTTCCGTCGAAAAACTTCACAAAATCAATTTCTTTTGCATTTATTTTATTCATCCGTTATCGACGGAATTCATTTTCCATCAAAAATCTTCGACGGAATCAATTTTCCATCAAAAATCTTCTACGAAATCCATTTTCCATCAAAAAACTCCAAAAAATCAATTTCTTTTGCATTTATTTTATTAATCCGTTTTCGACGCAATTCTTTTTCCGTCGAAAAACTTCACAAAACTTCTTTTGCATTTATTTTATTCATCAGTTTTCGACGGAATACATTTTCCGTCAAAAATCTTCGACGGAATCCATTTTCCGTCGAAAAACTTCACAAAATCAATTTCTTTTGCATTTATTTTGTTCATCCATTTTCGATGGAATTCATTTTTCGTCAAAAATCTTCGACGGAATCCATTTTCCGTCAAAAATCTTCACAAAATCAATTTCTTTTACATTTATTTTATTCATCCGTTTTCGAAGGAATCCATTTTTCGTCGAAAAACTTCATAAAATCAATTTCTTTTGCATTTATTTTATTCATCCGTTTTCGACGGAATACATTTTCCGTCAAAAATCTTCGACGGAATCCATTTTCCGTCGAAAAACTTCACAAAATCAATTTCTTTTGCATTTATTTTATTCATCCATTTTCGATGGAATTCATTTTTCGTCAAAAATCTTCGACGGAATCCATTTTCCGTCAAAAATCTTCACAAAATCAATTTCTTTTACATTTATTTTATTCATCCGTTTTCGAAGGAATCCATTTTTCGTCGAAAAACTTCATAAAATCAATTTCTTTTGCATTTATTTTATTCAACCGTTTTGGACGGAATACATTTTCAGTCAAAATTCTTCGACGAAATCCATTTTCCGTCGAAAAGCTTCACAAAATCAATTTCTTTTGCATTTATTTTATTCATCCATTTTCGATGGAATTCATTTTCCGTCAAAAATCTTCACAAAATCAATTTCTTTTGCATTTATTTTATTCATCCGTTTTCGACGCAATTTGTTTTCCGTCGAAAAACTTCACAAAATCAATTTCTTTTGCATTTATTTTATTCATCCGTTTTTGAAGGAATACATTTTTCGTCAAAAATGTTCGACGGAATCCATTTTTCATCGAAAAACTTCATAAAATCAATTTCTTTTGCATTTATTTTATTCATCCATTTTCGACGGAATTCATTATCCGTCAAAAATCTTCGACGGAATCCATTTTCCGTCAAAAATCTTCGACAAATCCATTTTCCGTCGAAAAACTTCACAAAATCAATTTCTTTTGCATTTATTTTATTAATCCGTTTTCGATGGAATTCATTTTTCGTCAAAAATCTTCGACGGAATCCATTTTCCGTCAAAAATCTTCACAAAATCAATTTCTTTTACATTTATTTTATTCATCCGTTTTCGAAGGAATCCATTTTTCGTCGAAAAACTTCATAAAATCAATTTCTTTTGCATTTATTTTATTCAACCGTTTTGGACGGAATACATTTTCAGTCAAAATTCTTCGACGAAATCCATTTTCCGTCGAAAAGCTTCACAAAATCAATTTCTTTTGCATTTATTTTATTCATCCATTTTCGATGGAATTCATTTTCCGTCAAAAATCTTCACAAAATCAATTTCTTTTGCATTTATTTTATTCATCCGTTTTCGACGCAATTTGTTTTCCGTCGAAAAACTTCACAAAATCAATTTCTTTTGCATTTATTTTATTCATCCGTTTTTGAAGGAATACATTTTTCGTCAAAAATGTTCGACGGAATCCATTTTTCATCGAAAAACTTCATAAAATCAATTTCTTTTGCATTTATTTTATTCATCCATTTTCGATGGAATTCATTTTTCGAAAAACTTCACAAAATCAATTTCTTTTGCATTTATTTTATTAATCCGTTTTCGGAATCCATTTTCCGTCAAAAATCTTCACAAAATCAATTTCTTTTACATTTATTTTATTCATCCGTTTTCGAAGGAATCCATTTTTCGTCGAAAAACTTCATAAAATCAATTTCTTTTGCATTTATTTTATTCATCCGTTTTCGACGGAATACATTTTCCGTCAAAAATCTTCGACGGAATCCATTTTCCGTCGAAAAACTTCACAAAATCAATTTCTTTTGCATTTATTTTATTCATCCATTTTCGATGGAATTCATTTTTCGTCAAAAATCTTCGACGGAATCCATTTTCCGTCAAAAATCTTCACAAAATCAATTTCTTTTACATTTATTTTATTCATCCGTTTTCGAAGGAATCCATTTTTCGTCGAAAAACTTCATAAAATCAATTTCTTTTGCATTTATTTTATTCAACCGTTTTGGACGGAATACATTTTCAGTCAAAATTCTTCGACGAAATCCATTTTCCGTCGAAAAGCTTCACAAAATCAATTTCTTTTGCATTTATTTTATTCATCCATTTTCGATGGAATTCATTTTCCGTCAAAAATCTTCACAAAATCAATTTCTTTTGCATTTATTTTATTCATCCGTTTTCGACGCAATTTGTTTTCCGTCGAAAAACTTCACAAAATCAATTTCTTTTGCATTTATTTTATTCATCCGTTTTTGAAGGAATACATTTTTCGTCAAAAATGTTCGACGGAATCCATTTTTCATCGAAAAACTTCATAAAATCAATTTCTTTTGCAATTTATTTTATTCATCCATTTTCGACGGAATTCATTATCCGTCAAAAATCTTCGACGGAATCCATTTTCCGTCAAAAATCTTCGACGGAATCCATTTTCCGTCGAAAAACTTCACAAAATCAATTTCTTTTGCATTTATTTTATTAATCCGTTTTCGATGGAATTCATTTTTCGTCAAAAATCTTCGACGGAATCCATTTTCCGTCAAAAATCTTCACAAAATCAATTTCTTTTACATTTATTTTATTCATCCGTTTTCGAAGGAATCCATTTTTCGTCGAAAAACTTCATAAAATCAATTTCTTTTGCATTTATTTTATTCAACCGTTTTGGACGGAATACATTTTCAGTCAAAATTCTTCGACGAAAAATCAATTCTTTTGC
>JAVKPL010001723.1:0-17163 GCA_032173675.1 Gastrolobium villosum
AATCGAACACATAACCTAATACAACTTATCCAAATCTTTCATCGAAAATATTTTAAGTTTTAGATAAGACTAAATTACAAATTGTAGTCAGAGCCAAATTATAATTTTAACCTGGATTAAATGATAATTAATTATAGGGAAAAATGTTTATCATCTTAAATGACATAACTTATATCCTTTTACTCTGACAAAGAAGTGAGACCCACACTTTTATTTTTTTTTATCAACTCTCTTCTCCTTTATCTATCTCTTTCTTCCTCTCTTAAAATGACACAACTTTACCTCCCTCAAAATGATATACACTTTATCTTTAATTATATAATTATAGGGTTTTATAAGAGTTATGTTGTAGGAAAAGTGATTGTGTTATGTTATAGAGATTCGTTTTGCGTGCCAGAGTTTTTTTTTGCTGCGGGCCCCACAAAATGTTGTGTATAAGAAATTTTATGTGATCATGTTAGATGATAGATGATAAACCCATAATTATATATAATAAGTAAAATTTATTAAAACTTAGCGTCGAGGTCACACCCCCAGATTATAGCCACTGCTGGCCTGCCACGTCGGCCAGTTGTTTCTCATCGGGGATGTGTTTCCCTTCCAGGGACCCTCCGTCCATGAACTCCAGCAGCAGCTGGATTTGGCCGTTCTCGTCGTACATGTCGTGGCACTTCACCACGTTCCAGTCATCCACGTCCCGGAGTATCTGGATTTCGCGGTGGATCTGCAGCCTGACCGATTCCTCGTGATTGCCAATTATGACCTTGAGAGCGTACACACGGCCCGTGGTTCGTGGAGGACCTTGTAGACGGTGCCGCGGCATCCGCTGCCGATTCGGTTGAGGCGGTCAAGCTCGGAGAAGGGGACGGTGAGGGTAGAAGGGGGAGGGGGAAGGGGAAGGGGAAGGGGAAGTCCTAAGGATGATGATGTTGATGTGGCCCTCTCCGGCACCGGCAACGGCAAGGTCAGGTCTATGCCGCGGCGGTGGGAGTGGGACTTAGGGTTAGATGAGAATGGCGGCGTTGGCGGCGGCGATTGAATCGGTCTCATGGTGGAATTTGAAAATAAAATCAAATGAGAGTGATGTGCCTCTGGCAAGTGTGATTTTTCTGTGTTAAAATTGACAAGAATTGAGTTATAAGAGAGCAATTTAAATACATATTTGCTAATTATATTGATTCTTTCTATGTCAATAATACTCACCTTTTAGTTGTATTTTTACAGGGAAAAGAAGTGAAAATTATAAAAAGCCTGTAATGCAATTTTACACGGGTGCAACACACTATAAATTCCAGAAGCATGGCGCGGACCGGCACCACACTGGCGCACACCCGCGCCAGTTTCCGAACTGCACAGCGGTACTTTGGAAGTGGCGCCAACTGGCACCACTATGGCGCCAACCGGCCGGATTTTGGAAAATCAAAAGAAATGTCAGTAAAGTGGCGCTACTTGGAGCCATTTCCATGCCAAGTAGCGCCAAATTGAAGCCTACTAGCGCCATGTTTTTGTGTGACTTTTGGTGGCGCCTAGTGGCGCCAAAATGGCACCAACTAGCGCCACTTTGTGAGGAATTTGTTCCGGTTTTTCAATTCTGGCAGTAGCGTGGCGCCGACTTGCGCCAAACCTGCGCCAACCGGCGCCGGTTTACGGGATGGATCTCCGTGTTTCTGAGGGGCATTTTTGGATAAAGAAGAAAATAATATAAAAGGAACTTTTATGTAATTAGGTCAGCAGACTGACACTTCCAAAAATTCTGGAAATTGTGAGACGGAGGAAGAAACAAAAGAGGCAGATCTGGAGATTGGAGGAGAAGGGCATTGGAGTCGTTGTTCGTTCTTCATCTCCTTCTAGTATTTCTTTATCTCTTGTTTTAATTTTATGTTGAATTTTAGATCAGTGGTCATGATGTTGATCGGCTAGATCATTTTTATTGTAGTCAGGGTCACGATCCATATGTGAACCCTTGACATGAAGGATTGATTTGTAGTTTTTAATTTATATAATTATCTTTATCTTTACTCTGTGCGAATTTTATATTCCCTTTGTTAGAGTTGATCAATCTGATAGTTGGGGATATTCTGAGGATCAAAACCCTAGATAGGAATATTGGGATTTTGATCTGGAAAGGGGGTAAGATAACAATCTGTATACGTGCTAGGAATAGACGTGTATACGATTGCAGATGCTTAAATTATCGCGCCCATTGCTTGATCCCATGAGAAACATTGCAAGGAATTGGGGTTTCTCATGGGATTAAAGGGTTAACCCTGCAAGGAATTGAGGGTTAACTAGTAAACATTTTTAGATGATAATTTATCTGAGTGATTATATAAATGATTATTGTAAATCAATCCGGAGTAAAAAGCGGGAATCATTTGGTGAATGAACCCTGGCTACAATGCTTTTCTCATCTTCTTTACAAATCAATTTTCAATTTTATTGTTTTATTTTTCAATCTAAAAATACAAAAACAAGTATCTTATTTTCAGAAATCAATTTTACCCAAGTTGACAATATTTGTCAAAAACCCTATTTGAAATCTTCCATTCCTTAAGAGAAAATTTATTTGATATTCGATCCCAATCCCTGTGGAGACGAACTTTATTTATCACTTTATTACTTATGCGATCGGTATACTTGCCGGGAAGCATCAGAGAGGAAGCAGCGCCATCATCACCACAAGTGTATGTTACGGATGCAGATAATCCAACGCATGCACCAGCCCGTAGAGAAAGGAGACCATCCATTATATTGAGGGATCATTATTGTTAATGGGCTATAGCTTTGTAAAGGTGAGTAAGCCCACATGTGTGGTGTAGGAGAGATATTGAGGACACGTGTAGGCATGTAAAGAATCGGTTAGTTAGCTTTCTATAAAAAGAAACAGAATCATTGTAACAGAATTATCTGAATAAAAATAAGAAGTGTCTTTTCCAGTTCCATTTCCTCTTTGTCGATTGTCCTCTAACCTGTTATTCAGGAAGAGTGTAACATTGGTGCTTTCATTCTTGTTCTCACGATGAGGGTTCAGGAAGTTGCTGAGGAAGTAACATCTTTGCAAAGATGATTAGAAGAATCTCAAAATCAGATTCAGTTGCTGGTGGCTCAAATGCAGCAAATGAACGAGTCTATGATGAATTTGCAGTCGCGTCCGCAAGGTTCCCAGGGGAGTTATCACAACCAGGGGATGCAGCACGGGTCGTCCGAAGGGAGTATGGTGGATCCACGAACGTTGCTGAAGTTTGTCAAAATGGAGATTCCATTATTTGTGGGTATTAACCCAGATAATTGGATTTTCAAGACCGAACTTTTCTTCGATTTACAAAGGGTTCCGGAAGAGTTGAAGGTCCAATTGGTAGGATTGCGAATGGATGGTTCAGCAGCATCATGGTTCCAATGGAAGTTTCGATCAGGAACAATTGGTTCGTGGGCGGAGTTAACTATGGCCTTGCGTCAACGTTTTGGGGTCTTACAACAAAAACATGTGACAGGTAATTTGTCCAAATTATCTCAGACGGGGTCGTTGAAAGATTATATTGATGCTTTCGAAATATTAATGAATCAGACTCAGCATCTTAGTGAAGATTTATTACTCAGTTTCTTTGTGTCTGGACTGACTCCGGATTTGAGGAGAGCTTTAGAAATACATGACCCAAAATCTTTACAACAGGCTATGGAATTGGCAGCAGTGTATGATTCGCACTTCTCGGAGTTAAAGGTGTCTTTGAGTGCAGGATCAAAGAAAGTACCTTATCCTGCCATTACCAGTAATGCGATACCGAGTGGCAAAGTGCAGGGGTCCACAACTTCTGTGGCTTCCACTGCAGTGTCTACCACAACAAGTACATCATCAGGGGGGTCCAAAATTCCATTCAGAAGGTTGTCCAGTGAAGAAATGAGTCGTAAGAGGGAGATGGGTTTGTGTTTTACGTGTGATGACAAATGGACCTCTAAGCATAAGTGTCCCAGTAAAATACCGTTTATGGTGGGGGAGGAGCCAAGGGATAATGGTGAAGAAGAAGAAGATATTGTGTGGCATTCTCAGGATTTGGGGAAAGCAGATGCGGCGTTACATTCTCTGTCTGCGGATTCTATGGCTAAGTCTTTCAGATATGTAGCTCAAATAAATGGGAAAGACTTGCAGGTGTTGGTCGATACTGGTAGCACACATAATTTTGTGAAAACAGAATTAGCAATGGATTTGGGACTGACGATGAATCGTATCAAGAAGATGAGAGTATTTCTTGGCAATGGGGAATTTATGGTGTGTGATCAGCAATGCAAGCAGGTGAACATGTGGTTACAAGGGGAGGAATTTGTAGTTGACTTGTGGGTGTTAAATCTAGAGAAGTTGGAACTAATTTTGGGAATGGCTTGGTTGGCAAAGTTGGGAAGAGTGACACATGATTATACACACATGACTATGGAATTTCAATGGAACAGTAAAGAGATTCGACTAGCAGCTATACCGGCAACAGCAGCTACCGGATTATTCTCAGTCAGTCAAGCTGAGTGCTGGACTGTACAACTTGAAACATCACAACCCGAGACCAATGAGGTTAGTACTGAATTATTGTCTTTAAAACCTTCTGTTCATGAGTTGTTGTGGCCTGTTCTCTGTCAATTCCAATCTGTCTTTGCAATCCCAAGAGAATTGCCACCTTTGCGGGACACAGTGCATACAATTCATTTGGAGCACGGGGAGAAGCCTGTAAATGTGAGGCCCTATAGATATGTCCATCACCAGAAAGAAGAGATTGAAAGATAAGTATCTGAGTTATTGGCATCTGGTTTCATTAAACCTAGTACTAGTCCCTATTTGTCTCCGATATTATTAGTGAAGAAGCAAGACAACTCTTGGCGCATGTGTGTAGACTATAGAGCATTGAACAAGATCACAATTCGTGATAGGTTTCCCATGCCTACCATAGATGAGCTGATGGACGAATTGGGAGGGTCGGCTGTGTTTTCCAAATTGGATTTGAGGGCAGGTTATCATCAAATCCGGATGCTTCCTCAAGATGTGCCCAAAACTGCATTTAGGACACATGAAGGACACTATGAATACTTGGTCATGCCATTTGGTTTGACAAATGCACCAAGTACGTTTCAGGCTGTGATGAACCAGATTTTTAAACCATTTTTGAGGAGATTTATCATTGTTTTCTTCGATGATATCTTGGTTTATAGTAGGGAGATGAATGAGCATGTCCAACATCTTAATGTGGCCTTGCAATGCTTAGACCAACATAAATTCTTTGTGAAGCTAAGCAAGTGTGCCTTTGGGATGGGAGAGATAGAATATTTGGGTCACAAAGTATCCCAGCAAGGTGTTCATGCGGATGAGAAGAAAATTGAGGCTATGCAGTCTTGGCCAGTACCCAAATCGGTCAAGCAGTTGAGAGGCTTCTTGGGTCTCACAGGATATTATAGACGTTTTGTGAGACATTATGCTACTATAGCTGCACCTTTAACAGATCTCCTAAAACAAGAAGCATTCGGGTGGTCAGAGGAAGCTCAAATAGCTTTTGATTGTTTAAAGCAAGCTATGGTGCAGACTCCAATACTCAGTTTACCAGATTTTAATGTTCAGTTTGTTCTCGAAACGGATGCCTCCAATGCAGGAATAGGAGCTGTGTTGCTTCAACAAGAGAAGCCGATAGCTTTCTTTAGCAAAAAGTTGGGACCTAGATTAGCTATGGCATCTACTTATGTCAAGGAATTATATGCCATTGTTGAATCAGTTAAACGATGGAGGCAATATTTGCTGGGAGTCCATTTCAAAATTCGAACAGATCACAAGAGTATCAAGGAGTTGTTGGGGCAAACTGCACAAACATTGGAGCAACAGAAATATGTATGCAAGTTGATGGGATATTCATTCACAATAGAATACAAACCTGGGAAGCTCAATGTCATAGCTGATGGTCTTTCTAGGAGTTTATTCGATGAATCCAAAGTTCATGTGGTAAGGGTGGAACCGGTGTTTGATTTGATTCAACAGGTGCAATGTGAGAATGTAGAAGACACTTACTTAAAGGACTTACATAAAAAAATACAAACTGAGCCATGCTCCTTACCGCTGTTATCAGTTAAAGATGGTATTTTATTTCATAAACAACGGATATTGCTTAGTCCTCAATCAAAGTTGATTCCTTTAATTCTTGGTGAGGCTCATGATTCTCAAGTTGGAGGCCATGCTGGAGTGTTGCGTACCTTACTGCGCATTTCAGCTTCATTCTATTGGGAGAAGATGAGAACTCGGGTGAAAGAGTATATCAAGCAGTGCCAAATCTGTCAGCAGATGAAAACGATGACTCAAGCTCCATATGGCTTGTTACAACCCCTACCGATACCTGGAGGTGTGTTTGAGGACATGACATTGGATTTTATCGTGGGACTCCCTCCTTCACATGGACTCACAACGATCCTAGTTATAGTTGACAGGTTCACGAAGTATGCTTATTTTGGTGGCTTGCCAACATCCTTTACCGCAGCCAAAGTAGCTCATCTATTTTGTGAATTGGTAGTCCGAAATCATGGGTTCCCGAAATCTCTTATTTCTGACAGAGATCCGGTATTCCTTAGCCAATTTTGGAGGGCTATGTTCAAGGCTAGTGGTACCACTCTCAAGACAAGTACTGCCTATCATCCACAAACGGATGGACAGACAGAAGTTACAAACAAGTATGTGGAGCAATACTTGCGTATTTTTTGTCATGAGCAACCACAGTCTTGGTCCAAAATGCTGGGGTGGGCACAATACCATTATAACACAGCAGCACATTCGGCCATTGGGGTATCACCATTCCAGGCATTGTTTGGTAAGTGTCCCACATTGATTCCTTTTTACCCACGCGGTATGGTGCGTGTGGAAGCAGTAGATTTCTTGCTATCCCAACGTAATCAGCTGCTTGCTGATCTCAAAAGGAACTTACAACGGGCCCGCAACAGAATGAAGAATCAGTCGGATAAGCATAGACGTGAGAAAATTTTTCAAGAAGGAGACTTTGTCTGGGTGAAACTCCAGCCATATCGACAAGTGTCGGTGGAACGCAGGAGTTGTCATAAATTGGCAAAAAAATACTTTGGCCCGTTCAAAATCATCAAGGTCGCGAGTAATGTAGCATATCAACTCCAGTTACCTGAAGGTATTAAGATCCACTCGACATTTCATGTATCATTGTTGAAACCATGGTTTGGCCCTCCGCCAGATCAACCCGTGTTTATGCCATCGTTTACAGTGGATAGCAAACCAATTCAGGTCCCAACAACCATCTTGAATACCAGAGTTGTCCAACGACAAGGGCAGCAGATACGTGAAGTTTTGGTTCAATGGTCGGAAGCCCCTCCTGAGGATGCATCGTGGGAGACAGAAGCGGAGTTGAGGAAGGCATACCCAACGCTCAACCTTGAGGACAAGGTTTTGGTCCAAGAAGAGGGGTATATTACGGATGCAGATAATCCAACGCATGCACCAGCCCGTAGAGAAAGGAGACCATCCATTATATTGAGGGATCATTATTGTTAATGGGCTATAGCTTTGTAAAGGTGAGTAAGCCCACATGTGTGGTGTAGGAGAGATATTGAGGACACGTGTAGGCATGTAAAGAATCGGTTAGTTAGCTTTCTATAAAAAGAAACAGAATCATTGTAACAGAATTATTTGAATAAAAATAAGAAGTGTCTTTTCCAGTTCCATTTCCTCTTTGTCGATTGTCCTCTAACCTGTTATTCAGGAAGAGTGTAACAGTAAATGAATTGAACATTAAGAAAAACTCAATTAAGGGAATGAAGATGATTGAACCACCAACCAAATTTGTGTTTAATGCTGATGCACGATGAGAGCGGAAAAAATTTAATATGTTCCAAGACCACTGAATTTTTTGGTGCTCCCTCTCACTTAATTTTCTCTTTCCTTTTTATCCTTATTATTTTCCCACTTTTTCCATTTTACCCTCCTATTTATACTAAGGGATCACCTAAAAATGGTGGTCCCGGTTCACACAAAATAACCTCATCAGAGCGATGGCAATGACGTGAAATTTCAGGGAGAGTCGCTATCCACGCGCCCCCTGCAACCAATCAGCTTCAACCATTTGGAGCTGCGTTGGTTTCTCTATCGTTAAGTGTACGCCTGCATCACCTTGGCCTCCATTATATTTTCAGCGCTACTGTAATTATTAAAAAGAGATGAAATACATGGTATTAAATAAGGGGAAAATAATTATCATGTTATAGGAAAATACTCTCTCCTATTAGTGATACATCAAAATATGTGCACAACTTTTTTTTTAATGGGAGGTGGGACCCATTACATCTTGTGTCTATTGTAGGAGAAAGAATTCTCCTACAACATGAGAAAAGATAGACCCATTAAATAAAGAAAAATATGTTTATCATTACATGTATTGAGATAAATGATGTTATGTAATACACAAAATAGTGGATGTGACTTACTTTTCTTTATTTTTTAATAAGATGATTTTTCTAATGTAATAATAAATATATTTTCCATAAATAAATTATTTTCTTTTTTAATAAGTGATGTTGAGTACTAAGAGCTTATTTGGATTTTTTTTAACTTATAAGCTACTTACAAGTCAAACTAAAAAAAATGTTAAAAATTGATTGGTAATCACATAAAAATAATTATAGGTTAAAAATTATTTAAAAGCATATGTTTCAAGAGAAAATTATCTCTCTCCTTATCTTTATAACTCTTCGTTATAAAAAATATTTCTCTCCTTATCTTTATAACTCTTCGTTATAAAAAAAAGCACACAAGAGAAGCATATATGAGCTTAAAAAAAACTCCTTCTATGAGATTTTAGCTTGCAGCTTTTTTCTTTATTATAAAAAAAAACTTTTCTTAAAACTTGTTTGGCATAACTTATATAGCTTCTAGCTTAAAAAAAAAAAATTTACAAAAAAAAAAAATTATAAGTAGTTTCTAACTTAAAAAAAAAAAAGATTCAAACAACTACTATCCGTTTTGAATATTTTTTATTAAAAAAAATTAAATTAAATATATTTTTATAGAAATTATTATCATCATAATTTTTTTTATAATGAATAAAAATAATTAGAAGCTCCCCCATCAGCTTTAATGCATGATTAATTATTTAATCACATGCAATTTATTAAATAATTGGGTTAGGGGATATTCTAACAGGTAATGGACTTGATCAGGCTGACACATTTGAACACAGTTTTGGCCTTTTAAGACCAAAGCTCGGCTCGGCTCGGCCCGCTAACACCCCTAGTTAGGATGCAAATGGATCCCAAGACAGTTTGATGGAAAAAAAAAGTTTCCTCGAATAATATTATATTTAAAAAAA
Organism: Gastrolobium villosum; assembly: GCA_032173675.1. Lineage (NCBI taxonomy): Eukaryota > Viridiplantae > Streptophyta > Magnoliopsida > Fabales > Fabaceae > Gastrolobium > Gastrolobium villosum. Next base: position 9,342 of record JAVKPL010001723.1, read on the forward strand.
TTCTAAAAATAAAATAAAAAAATAAATATATAAATTATATTATATTTTAAGAATAAAAAATCAATAGTTACCTTGAAGAAGTAATTAAAATATTTAATGAAATAAAAATTAAATAAATAAATTATATCATTGTATTTGCTTTGTAAAGTAGTTAAGAATAACCTTACCAAAAAAAAAGTAGTTAAGAATAATGGATCGAATAAAAAAATTAAATCCTTTTGAAAATATGAATAAAAGTTAATCCTCACAAAATATTTGACTCGATGAAAAACAATATATTTGTAATGAAAAATAAAATTAAAGATTTTTAAAAAAATTGGACAAAATATGGTGTTGACACTCAATGTCAGTTTTTTTGAGGTCTATGGACCGAATTCGCTATAAAATACCTCATCTATTATATGGGGCTATCAACAAAGTTGTGACTAAGTCTTTCTTTTTTTAAAAATTATGAGGCGAGGAAAAAAAGCACGTTTTATATAAAATTAGGACAATTAGCCAACGTAATTTATTCAATTAGTGAATGCCAAATAAATTATTTTAGAAAAATTATTCTAATTTAAGTAATTTGTTATGTTAAAATTAAAAAGTTAGTTATATTTTTAATCTCATCTTGGTCTTTTAATATATTTCTGAAACAAACGACAAAAACATTAATAAAATGAAAATATTTTTAATAAAAATGAACGTGTAAAGAGGAAAATAGAATTTTCAAAACATCCTGTATTATTTTTCGTAAACTCCAAAATAATGTTATTTTGAGATTGTTAGAGATAATTTTATCTTATATTATTAGAGGAACATTTTTCCTTTTAATTAAATCTAACTTTTTTTTTCATACCATCTTTGTCATCCTCGAATTTCTTCTTCGTCAAATTAAGAGTGGTCATATAATAAAATATAATTGTTATTACTAATATAGTAGTGGGGTCCATTAATTTATTTTATTTTTGAAAAGTAACGGACCCTGTAAGAACCCGCACCGCTAATTAAGGTAATTAGTAAGTTAATTATGATAATTAGGAAATAATTCCATAATTGACCCTAATAATTATTAATGGGCTTAGATAATTATATTGAGTGAGTAAAAATGCTGAAAGTTGCTTTTCGGAAGAAAAACGCAGATACCGGTTCTGCTACTCGGTATAAATGCGTACCGGAAAAGTATCCCGGAAAATTATAACGAATGCATGATAATTACTAAAATATTATGTAGGACTTGTAAAACAAGTTTCAAGTCAGAATGACGTAATCTGATGCTAGAACTGATACTGGCTATGGAAAAGCGCGTACCGGAAAGGTGCTCCGAAAAATAAAATAAAAATATGACAAATCTTAGAAAAATGTGTAGGTCTAGATTCCAAAGTTTGGGATCAATATCTTTTACTTTGCGATTAAGGCTAATACTGTGTGATTAGTGGCTTGTGCCTATAAATAGGCACATTATGAGGGCACAAAACCCTAGAAACTCATACTGAACGTGGGAGGCTGCTGTTTCTGAGTTGGAGCACTGTTCCATTGCCTCCTTCACTCCCCTTCATCATTTCTTGAACCTTTGGCCTTCTTCCTTCACTCCTCCTCTCCTAAACACTTGAGAGCATGCAAGGTGAGGGAGTGTGAGTGTGAAATTCTGAGTTTCCAGCCCTGTGTGTGTAGTTAGTGAGCATGAGTTTGAAGCTTTAGTGATGGCTACTTTGTGGTAGTCATTGTGAGCTTCAAAGTGCCTTCTTGTGGTGCAAGAACCCACCTTGAAGTGCCATTTTCGTGCTCCTACTTAGGCTGAGTTTGAGGGACCTTGGGAGAGCTCCAAGAGCATACCTTGCCTCTGTTTTGAACTTTGGTAAGTTACCTCACCATGATCATGAGTTTATTTTGCTTAAAGTTGGTGTCTTGGCATGTAAAAAGTTAAAATGAAGTAACCAACACCTAAATGAACTTGTATATGCTTAAAGATGCATGCTTTAACGTGTACATGTGTTAAAAGTTGGATCTTTGGGATGGATACTCACGAAATGCAGAAACTGCATTCTGTCGTGAGATATCCGGATATTTGTCGAACAGATATCCGGATATCAGTATCCCGATATGGTCTCCGGATATTGATATCCAGATATGGGATCTGGGTATCCGGATATGACATATCCGGATATGTCCAGTGTGATATCCGGATATGGCATATCCGGATATACCCCTTCTGATATCCGGATATCCTGGGTTCTGCGCAGACAGTAGCTTTACTGTATGAACAGTAAGCTATGGGGTGTGTGTGGACCCTAGTTTAAGGAAGTTGAACTTCTATAACTAATGGACTAAGTCAGAATCACATGATTAAGGGCTTATGGCTTTATTGGAAGCCTTGAGACGTAAAACGTAAAGGAAAGGCGTAGTCTTTAAGTTGTATGCTTGTTGTACATTAATATTGATGTATTATTGGTCCATATCAGATTGTGATACTGCTGTTTGTGGACTTGTGAGTGGTTGGACTCTTGGCTTGGATAGCTAGCTTGCAAGGTAAGCTTTCGTGTCCTCGGTTTAGCCATTTTGATGTTCCACCATGTCCCATGGGGATGGGTTTATGCATGCTGTGTTACATGCTTTGATTATTTTGGAAATGCTGTTGAGCTGTTTATATGTAATGAGCTATTATGATATGCATGTGGTGTCCACCTAGACGGCAATCCTGAGTATGTAGTACATACAAGATGGAGAAGCATGTGGGTGAGGTGCAGGTAGTATCCATGTACTCATGTAGGCATAGACGTATTCCTACATTTCTCTGGCCAGTAGATTTGAAAGCACACATGACATGATTAATTGCTGCATCGCATGATTTTAGAACTTATACTGTAATACTGTTTTTAGAACTTATATTACACATGTAAGTGAGCTTGGGGTGGAGACTCCTTGAGGACCCCTTGTCTTACTGAGATTTCTTGTTAGAGATCTCACCCCACGTTTGGGGAACGCTTATTTCAGGATCAGGTAATGTTGAGGGCTCAGGTGGCAGGAGGCCAGAGCTGAGCTGATATCCTGATGTGCTGTCTTGCTGGATTGACTGCTGTTATGTTTTCCGCTTCATTTATATTATGCTATTTATGTTGAGACTGTTTGTGGGCATTGTTGCCTTATTTGGCGAGCATGGGGTTTGTCCATGCCACATGATTGTTATCGTCCTTTTATTTTAATGTTGTAAATAATGTATCAGGATTTTGACCCAGGCTGCATGTGTAGTCCTGCGGTTCTAGATACACACATTATATTTATGTACGAGGTATTCAGTTAGTTGTCTTGCAATTTACATACAGGCAGTATTTTCATGAAAATGATTAAGTAATCAAGTTGGTTAAGTTAATGACGTCATAATTGAATTAAAGAAAAAGTTATTCCGCATTTTTATTAAGCGTGGCTTAATACGATAGTGTGTTAACAATCCGGGTTAACACGGGCTGTTACATTTTATGGTATCAGAGCACTTTCTAGGGAAAAGCCTGTATGTATTGCAATAACTTAGGATGAGTCGTTGCGTGTCTACTTTGTGTTCTCTCTGACTGGTGCGTATAATGATAATGCATATGTGACCACATGGTGTGGGCCTGATCAACTCATTCTTTGTGTAACTTGTGCAGAGTCATGGTGCCACCAAGGAGGAACACGAGTACGAGCGAGGATCAATCGGATCCTATCCTGGCTGCATTGGCTGAGATGCAGGCGGCCCGACTAGCCGACCAGGAAGCCACAAGGCTGGCAAACCGGGCAATGCTGGACGCTATACGAGATGCGAACCGGCAAACCACGGCAGAGGTTCTGGAGGAGAACCGGATGGCCAACATGACGATGATGAGGGTCATGTTGGAGGAGTTGAGGGCTGGTCCTGCTGCTGGCCAGGGTCCTCCACCACCTCCACCGCCGCCACCGCCTCCACCTCCGCCTAGTCAACAGGAGGACACCCAGAGCCAGATGGGTGAGGGTAGTCACTTGACGGGGGCTATGCAGACCATCCCCGTTCTTGCTGAGGATCGTGACGAGATCGATCGCCGGCTGAATGCTTTCCGCAAGCATAAGCCACCTACCTTCGACGGATCTTACGATCCCATTGCTGCTGCCAGATGGCTACAGGCGCTGGACAAGATTTTCCGGATCATGCAGTGCACCGATCCGCAGAAGCTGTTGTTCGCCACGTACATGCTGGAGGGCGAGGCCCATGAGTGGTGGACCAACCTATCTCAGGTCTACGAGATGCAGGGTCATGTGATGACGTGGCCATTCTTCGAGGAGAGCTTCCTGGGTCAGTACTTCCCTTATGACTCACAGGAGAGGAAGCAGGGGGAGTTTGACCGGTTGGTGCAGGGCTCGTTGTCTGTCGACGAGTACCTGGCCAAGTTTAATGAACTGGTCAAGTTCTCTCATTTTCGCATGGCGAGGCCTACTCCTACATTCTTGGCTGCTAAGTTCCGCAGGGGACTTAATGAGGATATTGCTGGACATCTCGCTGGTTCTGCTTCGAGAGACTTCGGAGCGTTGGTGCAGCAGTGCCGCGACATCGAGGACTACTGCCGGGCGAGTCAGGCCAAGAGGGCCAAGGTTGAGGTGCCGCAGAGCACTGGTGGTTCCACTCCCTGGAAGAACAAGAACTTTGCCAACAAGGGCAAGGGCAAACCACCGTTGGCGGCTAAGCAAGCGCCGAATCAGTTCAGAAAGACTGCTGCTCCGGGGAATGCCGCTAGACCTCCTGCTCCCAGATGTTCGGGATGTGGGAAGTCACATTTCGGGCCGTGTTCTACCGGTCAGCTGATATGCTTCCAGTGTGGCAAGGAGGGCCACTACTCTAGAGATTGCCCGATGGCGAGAGTTGCTGCAGTACAGGCTGTGCCGTTGCAGATGGTTCCTACTGGGGCACCAGCCGTGCCACCTACTACCGGACGAGTCTACACGCTTGATCGTCAGCAGTCGGACAGAGCTCCGAACCTGGTCAGAGGTACTGTTACCATTGGTGGATCAACTATTGATGTTTTGTTTGATTCCGGGGCAACGCACTCTTTTGTTGCTACCCCTATTGCTGTGGGGCTTGAGTTGCCCAGTGATGTGCTTTCTCCACCGATGCGGGTGACCACCGCCACCGGAGAAAAATGTTTGACCTCCACTGTTCATCGCGATGTAGCGTTTCAGTGGGATGGCCGTGACTTCTCGGTAGATCTAATAGGATTGCCGATGGCCAACCTTCAAATTATTTTGGGCATGGATTGGTTGTCCAGAAACTGTGCAATGATTGACTGTTGTGCCAAGAAAGTGGTGATGTCTCCGGGTGGGTCCACAGCCAGTTCCTCACCGTTCATTTCAGTCCTGCAGGCGAGGAGGGCCTTGAGAGCAGGGGCATTTGGCTATGTCATGTTGGGAGGTTTGGTGAGTGGGACACAGGAGGATCTCACTGGCATTCCTGTGGTGAGGGAATTCCTCGAGGTGTTTCCTGAGGAGATTCCTGAGTTTCCACCGCAGAGGGAGATAGAGTTCTCCATAGATTTATTGCCTGGTGTGGGGCCTATCTCGTTGGCTCCATACCGGATGTCGCCACCAGAGTTGGCGGAGCTGAAGAAGCATATCGAGGAGCTTTCAGCAAAAGATTTTATTCGGCCGAGTGTGTCTCCCTGGGGAGCACCGGTCATATTTGTGAAAAAGAAAGATGGGACCATGCGGTTGTGCACCGACTACAGACAGTTGAACAAGGTGACAATCAAGAACAAGTATCCTCTTCCACGCATTGATGATTTGCTGGATCAGCTCAGGGGTGCTTGCGTGTATTCCAAGATTGATCTCCGGTCCGGTTATCATCAGATACGGGTAAAGCCGGAGGATGTCCCAAAGACAGCATTTCGCTCGAGGTACGGGCACTACGAGTACTTGGTGATCCCGTTTGGACTCACCAATGCACCCGCAGTGTTCATGGACTACATGAACAGAATCTTCCAGCCGTACCTGGATCAGTTTGTGATCGTCTTCATTGACGATATCTTGATCTACTCCAAGACGGAGGAGGAGCATACCGAGCACTTGAAGATTGTTTTGCAAGTGCTAAAAGAGAAGAAGCTCTATGCGAAGCCGTCAAAATGCGAGTTTTGGCTCAAGGCGGTGAAATTTCTGGGTCATGTGATTTCTGCTAATGGAGTTGCAGTTGATCCTAACAAGATTGAGGCCGTGATTGATTGGGAGAGGCCCAAAACGGTTACAGAAGTGAGAAGCTTCTTGGGTTTGGCAGGTTACTATCGGAGGTTCATAGAAGGATTCTCCAAGATGGTGCTACCGATGACTCGCCTTACCCGAAAGGAGACTCCATTCGTGTGGACACATGAGTGTGAGGAGTGTTTCCAGGAGTTAAAGGAGAGACTGACTACTGCTCCAGTGTTAGTTCTTCCTGATCCTGCGGAGCAATTCGAGTTGTACTGCGATGCCTCTGGTAAAGGACTTGGCTGTGTGTTGATGCAGAAAGGGAAAGCGGTTGCTTACGCTTCAAGACAGTTGAAACCTCATGAGGAGAACTACCCGACTCACGACTTGGAGTTGGCAGCCATTGTTTTTGCTTTCAAGATTTGGAGGCATTACTTGTTTGGCATGAAGTTTGCTGTATTCAGTGATCACAAGAGCCTGAAATATCTGTTTGACCAGAAGGAGTTGAACATGAGACAGCGTAGATGGACGGAGTTCTTGAAGGACTACGACTTTGAGTTGAGGTATCATCCTGGCAAGGCCAATGTGGTAGCCGATGCTTTGAGTCGAAAATCCGTGAGCTTATCCAGTTTAATGATGAACGACTACGAGGTGATCGAGAAGTTCAGAGACTTGAGTTAGAAACAGCAGAAGTGATTAATGAACTGATGGAAAAGATCAAAGAGGCGCAAGTGCAAAGAGAGTGCCTTGATTATGTAAAGAACCAGGACGGTGTGTCTTGGAACGAGGATGGATTGCTGCTGTTCCAGAAGAGGATTGTTATTCCTCGAGGGCCATTGACCGAAGAGGTTATGACAGAGGCTCATAAGGGCCGGTTTACTATCCACCCTGGTGCCACGAAAATGTACCAGGACTTAAAGAGAAATTTTTGGTGGCCGGGCATGAAGAAGGACATAGCGGTCTACGTGTCCAAATGCCTTATATGTCAGAAGGTTAAGATTGAGCACCAGAAACCGTCTGGTAAACTTCAACCTCTGGAGATTCCACAGTGGAAATGGGAAAGTATTTCCATGGACTTCGTGGTGGGACTGCCTAAAACTCAGGCTGGTTGTGACTCTATTTGGGTCATAGTGGACAGATTGACCAAGTCTGCCCATTTTCTTCCAGTGAAGGTGAGCTTCACTACAGAGCAGTTGGCCAAACTATATGTCCGTGAGATTGTGAGGCTTCACGGGGTGCCCGAGAGTATCATCAGTGATAGGGACCCGAAGTTCACATCTCGGTTCTGGGAGGCGCTGCAGGAGGCTTTTGGTACCCAGTTGAGATTGAGTACCGCCTATCACCCTCAGACTGACGGACAGACTGAGCGGACCATCCAGACATTGGAGGACATGCTGAGAGCTTGCACGTTGGAGCAGGGTTCTGCATGGGATAGGTACCTTCCGTTGGTTGAATTCTCATACAACAACAGTTTTCATGCTAGTCTGGGCATGGCACCCTACGAGGCGCTGTATGGTAGGAGGTGTCGGACTCCTACTTGCTGGTCTGAGGTTGGAGATAAAGAGCTTTTCGGCTTGAACTTTGTCCAAGATACTACCCTACAGATCCAAATGATCAGGGAAAAGTTGAAGCAGGCGCAGAATCGCCAGAAGAGCTACTACGA
>JAVKPL010001724.1:0-16853 GCA_032173675.1 Gastrolobium villosum
TTTTTGGATATGAACATCTAAAGGTATTTTTCACTGTTTTGCTGATACAATATTGTTAATGATGTGTGTTTCAATTGCGCAGCTGTTCTTAATTGATTATATTTAGTTATTGCTGGGGACAGCAATTTCTAAAATCTGGGAATGGTGGATAGCCTTGCCCACCTGTTCATGCACTTTAGCTGCAATTGTGGAACCACACTTCATTTCAGGGGAGATATTCGAACCAATTTACGTTTTCAGTTTTAAATATGTGTCTTGGTTATAGTAATTTTAAAAATTCAGCAAAATTTTTTTGGCATATGCCTGTTGTTTGGAATATGCCTATTGATAATCTCAGATCTAGGTGTTGCTTTCCTAACAAATGATTGAGTTCATCTTAGGAAGTACATTAAGTTTTGAAAATTTTGGCATGATGTCACTTGGCATGAGTAGAGTTTATGATTGTTCGTCTGTCTGAAATTATGTGCTAGAATACATGATATGCCTGATATCTTTGTGAGAATCTAGTCTGAAATCATAGCCTTTGAGGTTTGAGCCTATACAGTAATTTTTTTTTCTGAGAGGCCTCACTGTGGTAACACTCTAGAACTTGGTTTGTTTCTCTACAAGGCATGCATTTTAATTGATATGATAAGGCAGTTGTTCTTGATAGCCCTGGCCATATAGCTCACCTATACAAATGATTTTTCCATTGTTATCCCCTTGAGCCAAGCCTGCTAATTGATAATTACCGGAACGTTGCTTAGCCTAGCCATGTTAACTTACCTTAAGTGAGATTGAATTGTTGATTCTTCTCAAAGAAAAAAAAGAAATGTCTAAGGTAAGCTCCACTACACTAAGCAAATTGAAAAAGGAAAAAGAAAATTGGAAAAGAAAGAGAGGAAGAAACAGAAAAATTCAGAAAAAGGAAAAGAAAAATGCGGGTGAAGCATTGTGAATAAAAGTAATCAACATAGGAATTGACTTCCCGAACATCTGTGGGCAAGTTAGTGGAGCAAAACGATGAGTTGAAATTATATAAATTATGTTGTCTTCAGTTTTTCAATCTCATAGCGTTTGAAGCCACTTCCCATATAAATTCCTACCTTTAGCCAGGCCAAAGTAAAACCATTGAAAGTCCTTTTTGATCAGTTAATGCATGCGTTTGAATCCTTCAATTTTAAGGATCTTGAGAATATGATCAAGCCTATGGCAGTGTTACAGCTGTGATGGTTGTGTATGTCTGATACCCTAAAAACACCAGAGTGGGAGTGATATATTTTGTCTTGGTGAGGGATGTTCAGACTACATTCATGATTTTTCAGAGAAGTAATGGCATAATTAGAAATTCTTGCAGTAATTCAGTCAGGCATGACATGGTAATTTCTTCGAGTGTTTGGATGATATTGTGCTGAAATACTGCTGTACATTTTTCTAAGTTTGAATCAGTTTATTGCTGAGGACAACAATGTCTAAATCTGGGAATTGTTTGATATGCTCCCAGCATATATACTTTTATAGATCAAAAAAGCATGAAATCAGATCTAAAACTGTGTATAAAGGTGTATATGTAGTGAAATTATAGAATAAAAATTGTCAGACATTCTCTCACTCAAATTCTTCATGTTTATAGGAGAAAAAGGACAAATAAAGGAGCAGGAAGAAAATCAGACAGAAGCTCCACGCTTCAAGCGTTCAATTCAACGCTTGAAGCGTAGGAAAAGACCTCAAGACAGTGAGTCTACGCTTGAAGCGTAGACAAGGAGAAAAGAGGCAGAAGCTCCACGCTTGGAGCGTGGATCCTGCGCTCCAAGCGTGGATCCTGCGCTCCAAGCGTAGGGTTGAGATGGACAGCTGTCAGTTGCGAGAAAAGAAGGATCCTGAGGTGCATAAAAAGGGCACAAGGCAACCCTAAAAGATACTTTTCATTCTGGACAAATTCTAGGTCATTCGGAGGCGGAAGCTCTGGAGATTGGGAGAGGGATCTCTTCTTCTACCTTTCTGTAGTTCTTGTAGTTTTATGTTTTCATTTGAACATTGGATTTTAGCCATGATAATGGTTGGCTAGAACCTCTTTGTTGTGGTTAGGGTCACGAACCCTTGTGAACCCCTGATACAATGGATTGAGTTTTTATTGATATATTTATCTTTTGAATTTCGTTCTATTATGATCGTATTGTTATTATTATTATTAGATCCAATCAATCTAGTAAGTGATAATAAATCTGAGGATTAGGGCCAACAAGAGGGATCTGCGGTCTTTTAATCCAGAAAGGGAATAGAACGACGGTATGAACATGATCTAGGGATAGACATGATTCATATTGTAGATGTTTTAATTATCGATCTTTATGCTTGATCTCATATAGGGCACCTCAAGGAATTAGGGTTCTATATGAGATTAAAGGGTTAATTCTTCAAGGGATTGAGAATTAACTACTGATACTTTTATCTGATAATTATCTAATTTCACGATATATATATTAATATTTAACTTAATCCAGAGTAAAAGGTGGGGATCATTGGTGAGTGTTCTCTAACCACAGCGCTTTTCTCATAAATCTCAACCCTCGTTTTGTTGGATTCTTTATTATTCAAAAAGAACAAAAACACGTCTTTTATTTTACAAATCAAATTCCCACACAATCCTGACATTCGTGTCAAAAACCTCTTGGAATATTTAATCTTAAAAAGAATAGTTTAATTGATTTGAACACACTCTCTGTGGATACGAACTTGACTTATCATTTTATTACTTGCGCGATTCGGTACACTTGCCGATTCACGTCAGATGGCAGTCTTTGTTCCTCCATGGTTCGCAGATTTTGCCAACTACAAAGTGGTAAGAGAGTTGCCTCCTAACCTTACAAGGCAACAACAAAAGAAATTTCTGCGAGATGTAAGGCGATATTTCTGGGAGGATCCACATCTATATTTCCAATGTGCTGATGGGATCCTTCGCAGATGTGTTCCGGAGTTTGAAGTGAGCCAGATTTTATGGCATTGCCATTCTTCTAACTATGGAGGCCATTTTGGGGGCAATAGAACCGCGCAGAAAGTCTTGCAAAGCGGTTACTACTGGCCAACACTTTTTAAGGATGCAAGAGATTGCGTAGAGAAATGTGATAAATGTCAGAGGACAGGAAATATCTCACGAAAGGATGAGATGCCTCTGAATAATATTTTAGAGGTGGAACTATTTGATGTTTGGGGCATTGATTTTATGGGTCCATTTCCATCTTCTTATTCTAACCAATATATCCTTGTGGCTGTGGATTATGTCTCTAAGTGGGTAGAAGTTGCTGCTCTTCCCACTAATGATGCTAAGTGGTTGTAAATTTTCTAAGGAAAAATGTTTTTACAAGGTTTGGAGTGCCTCGAGCTATCATTAGTGATGGGGGTACTCACTTTTGTAACAAACATTTTGAGGGTTTGTTGGATAAATATGGAGTGAGACACAGGATAGCCACACCATATCATCCTCAAACTAGTGGGCAAGTGGAAGTCTCCAATAGGGAGATAAAGAGAATCCTAGAAAAGACAGTAGGGATTTCTAGGAAAGATTGGGCCAAAAAGCTTGATGATGCACTTTGGGCATACAGAACTGCATTCAAAACTCCAATCGGCATGTCACCTTATCAGTTGGTGTATGGCAAACCTTGTCATTTACCAGTGGAGTTAGAACACAAAGCTTTGTGGGCTACAAGGTTTTTAAATTTTGAACTATCCGGAGCCCAAAAGAAGAGAATATTGCAGCTAAATGAGCTAGATGAGTTCAGAAGAACTGCTTATGAAAGTGCACAAATTTATAAAGAAAAGACAAAGCTGTGGCATGATAGCAGGATCAAGCACAAAGAGTTTGCACCTGGTCAACAGGTATTATTGTACAACTCTCGATTGAAGTTGTTTCCAGGAAAACTTAAATCTCGTTGGTCTGGTCCCTTTATAGTGAAAAATATATTTCCATATGGTACCATTGAAATCTCTCCCCTGGATGATGAGAGATCCTTTAAGGTAAATGGAAATCGGCTCAAGTTTTACTATGGAGAACCTGTGAATAGAGAGACAATTTCTGTCTCTTTAACTTCACCCGATTAAACATGGTTCCAGTCAGGCTCGTGACATTAAACAAGCGCTTGCTGGAGGCAACCCAGTGGATATTTTATAATATATTTCATCTGAAAAAAAAAAAAGGGGGGTTAAGTCCACGCTGATAGCGTGGTTCCCACGCTAGCAGCGTGGATCAGCAGAAAACAACAGAGAGTACCGCGCTGAGAGCGCGAGATCCGCGCCATCAGCGCGGTAGGGGAAAATGGGCCAGTGATAACCGCGCTCACAGCGCGGGAATGGCGCTGCGAGCGCGGGAGTCGCGCCCAGATTTAAAAGGGGGGTCCTAACCCTAATTTCCCCATTCTCCTCCTTCTCTCTCTCTCTCGACGCCAGCTCCCCTCTTCCCTTTCCCCCTCTTCTTCTTCTTCATTCTCCTCTCCCCATTTTCTTTTCTTCTCCCACTTCCCTCATCACCACCATCTTCCTCTCCATTTTTCTTTCCTTCTCACACTCACACACATTTCCCTCACTACCCATCCCCCATATTTTGTTCCCCCATTCATCACCACATCTCCCTCAACCATTGAAGGGTTAGGGTTAGGGTTCTAACAACTTGGAGATTCATCACTGCACATAAAAGGTTGTAGAATTTTTGTTACTTCTTCAAATGGCAGGAGAAAAGGTAAGTGTTCAACCATTTGTTTTTCAATTTGAAATACTATTGGTTGATAGAATGATGATGGTGGGTTTTGGATGCTGCATGCTAAGTGTTTGATGAAATGCTTGAGTTAAAAAAATTTCTTCCAAATGCACATGAACAATGAGATGATTGGATGATGGTTAAAATATTTTGCCTATACAAGAATAGAAATGCATGCTAGGTATTTGATGATTCACTTCATAGGAAAATTCAATTACCTAAAGTATGAATGTGTGGTAAAAATGTACACATGCCACTGTTGCAATTCTATTTTTTGTACACATACCATGTCTTTGCTGTAATATTGGTGTCAAAAATTTAATGCTATTTTGGTCTGCCTTATTATTACTGGTATGTAATATAATGAGATGATTGGGCTGAGTACAATGTTGACCTACCATATGCATGAAATAAATCTGGGAATTGTCATTGGTTGTCTCCTATTGTGGATTTTAATGCTGTCTATATTTGTATGCTATCTGTATTGGAACTTTTCTGAATGCAGCAAAAGAAGGTCGCCAAAAAGCCCACAGGTGCAGCTGGCACCAAAAGACAGAGAGCCCCTGCTCTGGTAGATTTTGATGGTAACCGGTTTCTGAATCCGGAAGCCCAAGACCGGTACCACAACTGGTTTTTAAGGAAGAAGATAATACAGGAACGAAGGATAAGCAGTTTCCTGGCGGATGACTGTCCGGTGAGCATTACGATTCAGAGGCGGAAATGGAACAAGTTGGTACAACTTCCAAGGGCAAGCTGCAGCACCATATTGCGCGAATTCTGCGCCAATGCTGACAAGGACACAGTGGACAGAACAAGAAAAAGTTGGGTAAGGGGGAAAGAAGTATCTTTTACAGCCTTCCAGATAGAGAGGTTGCTGAACACCTCTTGGGAAGCGACCCAATCTTGTTTCTTTACAGACACATTCAACAGGATGCAGCCTGTTGAAGGATTGTATAGGGAAGAAATGCCAGCTTTGGCTACAACTATTCGGGAAGGCATCACTCAGCCATATTCCGCCTGGAAACCCAAACAAGGACAGCCAGAAGTGCCAGAAAAATTGGATAGGCTGGACCTCAATGAAGAAGCAATTTTTTGGCACTCCTTCATCAATTCCACCATCATAGCTTCTACAAATTTAAGTGATGTCAATGTGGAAAGGGCGGTGTTGCTATATACTCTGCTGGGAGATTACAATCTGCATATTGGGGCTATTCTGTCTGATAGAATAGTCCATATCATTACTCATGGGAGGTTAGATTTTAGTCTGGCTCACTGCTCACTCATTGAGCAGCTTTGCATACAAGCAGGGGTAGAAATACCAGATGATGAGCCCAGAGATGTAAAGACAAAAGCAGATCTAACACAAAATCAGTATAATGAAATGCAGAAGGAGTCCAGAAGGCAAGCTATCTGGAAAGCATCTGGCGGTGCTGTTCCACCACCTGCCCCAGTCTCAGCACCATCTACATCTACTGACTCTCAGTTGCTTCAGCAGTTGCTAGTTCAGAACAACTACATGATGAGCATGTTGGAGAAACTGTGCTTGGATAGGGGAATTGACACAGCTGGATTAATGGGTCAAGTTCCACCTAGTACACAGGCGGGTCCATCTATGCCTTCCACTACTGCAAATGATGATACCCTCGGTGATTTTGAGGCTGATGAGTTTATGGATGACATCTGAGTTTACTCTTCCAGTGTCATTTAATGCATTTTTTTTTTAAATTTCTTGAAACAATTTAGTTTTACATTTTGCAAACAGGGTGGAACAAAGTTAATGTTGCTGCAATTTTAATTTGGTTTACATTTTCTTGATTATTTTGCTTTGGATATTAACAAGTATGTGTGTACTCCATCTGGAAGACTATGCTATAATCTAGATTAGTTTGTTGCTGAGGACAGCAACATTCTAAATCTGGGAATTATCGCATACATGCTGAATGCAAGATTGCAAGGTTGATGAATATTGTGGAACTACACCATACACCATGAAAAGGAAGTCTTGTATTGGAAAAAAGAAAAAAATTCTCAGGTTCAAATATGCTTGATTAAATTCTGGATGCATAAACTGCTAGCATGATATTGTATAGGCAATTTCTTTCAACTAGTATGTCTGAATTTTTAGGCTTGAATGATTAATAAATGCCTAAATGATTATTTTGGAAATCTAGTTTGACATCATAGCTAGTGAGTTTTTGTGCCCAAACACTTATTCTGAGAGACTTCACTTTGATAACATTCTAGAACTTGCTCTGTTTCTCTGAGATGCATGCTATGATTGAAATGATTAAGGAAAATTTTATTCTGTTAACCATGGCCAAATAACCTACATAAATAAATTTTTCCATTGCTAACCCCTTTGAGCCTGAGCCTTTTTGTTCATAATTCCTGTTGATTGCTTAGCCATATTCCTATTGTCTTACCTTAATTGAGATTGAATCACTGATGTTTTTGAAATAGAACAAAGAAATTGAGGTAAGCTCCACAGAGGTCAATGTAAAAGGCGACTGAATTGTGCCCTTAAAATAAAAGGAAAAAGCAAAAGGAAAAGGGTGAATATAAAGAAAATGTGGCTGAAGGAATTAATTCCCGAAATTCTGTGGGAATATTAGTGGAGCAAAACAAATGAGTTGAAGGTGTTAAAAATGAAATAATATCAATTTTTCAATCTCATTGTTGCTTAAGCTACTATCCATAAAATCCTACCCTTTAGCCTGGCCAAGTTACAACCTATGAAGTCCTTTTGATCAATTGTGCATGTGTTAATGTTCCTCATCTTTAGGAACTTGAGAATATGAGCAAGCTTATGATAATGTTGTTGCTGTGATAGATTGAGTGATTGTCATTTCCCCAAACACTTGAGTATTGAGCATTAATTGATTATCTGGGTGAGGGGTGTGCAAACTAGATTCTAATCTTTTCATGAAAGGCATTGTTAAAAATTCTTCGCATTGATTCAAGCATGCTTAGTGTGATAATCTGTTGGCTGTACAATGTTATGTTGGATTAATCTGTTTCCTGGATTTAGTCTTGTACATTGCTAGGGACAGCAAAGTTCAAATCTGGGAATTATTTGATATGCGATCAGCATATAGGAAATTACAAGACAAAAAGAAGAAGAAAATGACTCAATCAATGCAAGAAAGGCAGAGAAAAAGATTAAAAACATCCAAAGTCTGAATATCAAGGAAGATGCACAAAAGAAGGCAAAAACATTGCAAAAGAGACCTAGGTTCCCACGCTCACAGCGCGGGGATGGCGCTCTGAGCGTGGGAGGAGAAAAATTGGCAGAAGGTCCCGCGCTGAGAGCGCGAGATCCGCGCCATCAGCGCGGGTGAGCAGGAATTGGCAGAAACTCCCACGCTGACAGCGCGGGAGTGGCGCTGTCAGCGTGGGAGGCGCGAAAGGATGGGAATTCAAAATTCACAAATTAGGTCAAAGTCTCTTATAAAAAGAGACTCAACCTTTGAAGGAAAATCACACGAGAATACACCACAAGACCTAGAAGGAGCAGATCCGGCTGAAGGAGGAGGGCGTTCTTCGCGTTCGTCGTTCCGTTCTTGTATTCTTCTTCTTCTATTTTCAGTTCATGTTGAAATCAGATCAGCGATCATGATGTTGATTGGCTAGATCTATTTCTATAGTCAGGGGCATGATCCCTTTGTGAACAATTGTTACAAGGATTGAATCATTATATGTATTGATTTTAATATATTTCATCTTTATCTTGCGCGTATTGATATTATTTCTGTTAGATCTGATCAACCTAATAGGGAATGATATTCTGGGGATCAGGGTTCTCAATAGGAATATTGGAATACTGATCCTGAAAGGGGATAAAGATGACTCTCCATGCATGTTCTAGGGATAGACTTGTATGGATTGCAGTCGTGGGATTTATCTACATAATGCTTATTTTCAGGCGGGATTACTAAGGGATTAGGGTTCCAACTGAAGTAAAGGGTTAGATCACCAAGGGATTGGGATCTAACTAATTATTTCTAAAAGATGATAATTTGTCTGAATTGTTAATTTCGATAAGTATTGTGAATCAATCCAAAGTAAAATTGGGAACAATTGGTGAATGTACCCTGGCTACAGTCTTCTTCATCACTTCTTCTACAAAAACATTTTCTACATTTATTTTAAGTCTTTTTCATAAAAACCTAAAAACAAGTCTTTACATTTTTTTTACCATAGTGTGGAAACACAAATCGATTAATCTAAATTAAGAGGACTGGTTATAGTAGTAATTGTTTTCCAATCCCTGTGGAGACGATCTTATTTATCACTTTATTACTTGGAACGATCGGTGCACTTGCCGATTACGCAACAGAGAGCTCTACTAATCTACCAATTCCTGTTCACAGAGTAGATTTACCAATCACACCCCTAGCTACTATAAGTAATGAAGTTTTCTCCAGAATAGAAAAGGCTAAATCTGCCTTCTCCGAGTCATCAGTTTTCTCTGAAGTAAAAGGAGGTTGTTCTCTTCTAATGAGGAAAAGTCACCTGAAACACATGGATGCAGAGGGCTCTGCACTTGTTTAAACTGTGCTTCTTTCCGCCTTCATGCAGAAAGAGCATTTGAATTTTCTAGAAATCAGTTTCTAGACGCCGAAGAGGTTGCCCAAGAGCTTATAAATGAACGAACTATCTCATCTGAGAAATATGTTGGAAAGATCCACTAATAGTGTCAATGACAACCCTGCAATTGATGGAAGCAAGGTCAGGGCCACAAGATCTGTAGCTCGTTTCTAATTTATGTATTGGGTAGAGATCGAAAAGACTAGTTGATTAACATTACCCATTTTGTGTTTTTGATTTTTTCCCCTCTGATCACTGTAACATCCCCGTCTCGAGCCGGTTCAATTAACATACATATGATACAAACAGAAACAGCAGAAGACTTAACTTACGAAAATACGAGCTAACTTTTTCTTTTTCTTTTTTTAAACTTAATTAACATGACATATCACATTGCATACTTCTTCTAATTTAATTCTTATTTGACGGAGACGAAAATCGGACAGAGTAACCTCTGTAAATTGGACAACTGGGGATTTGCAAATCCCACTCTCAAGGTATCCTGATAGACAATTTCTACAATATATATTTTCAGACATACCAGATATCCATATAAGATCATATACCCATCCATGGGCGCATGCATAACTTGGCTTCGTGCCACTACGTCTAACAGCATGCAATTTCAGCACATTCATGTATCTGAATATACAAATGAACATGCATCAAATATGAACACATATACAAAACATATACGCACCATATATTGTATAATGGATCAAACATCATGATCACCAAATGAATAGAACACTATACAACAATATATGTTCTCCAAAAATAACATCTATAATAAATAGTAGCCTCCGGCTACCCAGAACTCCATATCCTCATACTAGTACCTCTAGCCACGGGTAGTGTCCTTGTCCCATGAGGCCTCTTCAATTAACTGTGTTCCTGATATCATATCCCCAAACGGGGTTAGAGACGAATCTCTAGTAAGCTCCAGGTTTATAGAGAACTCTCCATACCCTGGGCTCACTTCCTGCATGACAGTCAGATACATGATATACAAAACATCATATAAGCAAATATCATAGCTGAACATATCTCATATAACATATCATGTAATCCAATATCATAACTAAACCAAGCATATACACAAAACTTATCAGAGACGTACGCAGTCATTCCCAAGGGATGACCCCAAGCGGAAATCAACGCACATAACAAATATCTTTTACAAAAATCATCACAATACTCACATCAGAACAAAACATGTTATCTCATAGACGTACGCAATCATTCCCAAGGGATGACCCCAAGCGGAAATCAACGTACGTGTTCCCAAGGGATGACCCCAAGCGGAACCAGAACATATCGGAGGCGTACATCGTCAATCTCAGGGAAACCCCAAGAAGACATCAGTGTACATAGGATCAATGGCCAAAGATCATCACATAACAGAGGTGTACACAATCAATCCCAAGGGAGGACCCCAAGCGGAAAGCAGTGCACAACGGAAATAGAGTAACTCAGAGGTGTACACTATCAATCTCAGGCAAAACCCAAGAAGACATCCGTGTACCAAAAGTCAATACAGAAATCATATCATAATCAGTCTTATCATATCATATCACATCATCATATAGCTCTATATGAATGCATCTATATCATATATCTCATATATATCATACAACCTGACCACAGTCCGTACACTATGGCGGAACACAAAGTAGGAGTGAACCCCATAAACATAGAGCTTACCTCTCGGAGCTTTACAATTTGCTTACTTGAAGAACAAGCTACTTATCTTGCTCCACGAGAATCCAAACGTTCACAATCCCTAGGCACACCTAGAGAAGGAATTCAACACAAAACTTAATAAAATGATATAATGCCATGTAAATATACAAGACACAAACTTTATTGTTTATTTTCTTTTTACTTAATCATATTAAGTCATGAGTGAGTGGTTCTTTGTTCAACAAATCCCCACAAAATTCCACATATTCGATTAGTCTTAGGATAGTCCCAAAAGGCCTTCAGAACACTCATTACTCCTCTTAGCACCTAAAGGCCTATTTTTCTCAATTTAAGACAAAGTGCCCATTACCAAGAAGCTATAAGATTTCTCTTTGTGTAGTGCCTAAGCCACCTATGTAAATTATTTTACGCATATAAGTGTTCTCACTTTGCGAAATAATATCTCCGAACATATACCTCCTTTGAAAATGGCCAAAACTCATTTTAGGGCCATACAAAGGAGCTACCTTATTTTCTTTTTTATTTCACCAAAGCAAAGGTCCATACACCTTAGAATTTTATTCCACGCATAAAAGATGCTCACTTTGTAAAACAGTAACTCATAGCACATACTTCCTTTGTAAATGGCTAAGAGGCACATAAAGGAAATCATGCCAACTTCATGATTCCAATGCTTTAGTCCATCAAATTCAAGCTTATCACACACCTCTAATCTAAGATTCATTAATTCATATATACGATACTGTTCACCTCTACAGCACTATTCATGTATACGTCACTATTCACGTATACGACACTATTCAAAAATACAGTATCTTTAATTTTCCAAATACATTTTCACCGTTAAAATTCTCATCTAAACACTTTTCTCAACATGAGCTAAACTTGAATCAAGCTCTAACATGTTCAATCAAACCAAATTTTCAAAATGAAAACCTAAATTCAATCTTCATAAAAACATGAAAAGGAAGGGAATTTCTTACCACAATGCACTCTAGAACAAACTAGAGATGAGATTCTAAGCTCACATGACCTCAAGCTCCATCAAAATCCATCTTTTCCATGAAATTCGAAATCTTTGGGGGAAGAAGATCTCTCTCTCTACAGTAAAACCCACCCCGAAATACTAGCACCAATGGGTTCCTCTCGAAATTTCTCACAGGTTTGGCTTTGGAACGGAGTGATTTGGAGATCTCTAGCTCAAGTTATGAATTTTGGAAGATTTAAAACCAAAATCCTCTTTCCTTTCCTTTTTCGTTTTTGTCTCTGCCGTGAAGAAGAACTGTGAATAGTGACTCATTTGAGTCACTTATATCAGTTCATTATACCAGCGGGTATAAGCTCATCTATCTACATACCTCCATTCATTACCAAACTTCACCCAATAGACTAGAATATTTTTCTAGTCATATTACTAACTTTACTTTTACTTTTCGGGTAACTTTGTTTACCCGTATTTTTACCCCTTAACTGTCATTTTAACTCATTTTTCACCAAAGGTGACTTTATTTCTTTTAGTTCTAATTATTCTTCCATATTAAATCCACATCTACTAGTGAGGGTTATTATATTCACCCCACCTTTTAAGGATTTTGCCCATAAAATCAAACATAAGACATAACACATACCTTACGTGAAACTCAGGATAACGCTAGAGAATGTCATTCTCTCGCTCTCAAGTATCGTCTTCAGAAGTCAGACTTTTCCATTGTATCTTAACCATAAGAATAACCATGTTCCTCAATACTTTCTCATTGCGAACCAGAACTTTCAGTGGTCCCACAAAAAACTTCAAATCTTACTTTACCTCATTATCATTCTGCTCTAAGGCACAAGCCCTCAACTTTTCCTCCAAGGACTAAATGATCATTTCTGTCTGACCATCAATCTGGGGATGATAAGCCGTACTCAATCTTAGCTGCGTACCAAACGCCTACTACAATACTCCCCAAAATTGAGAAGTGAACTTAGGGTCCCGATCACTAATGATGCTTTTTGGAACACCATGAAGTTTCACAATCTCTTTCACCTATAATCGAGCCAACTGCTCAATAGAGAAACTCATCTTGACTGGGATGAAATGTGCAGACTTAACTAATCGGTCTACCACAACTCATATAAAATCAAAACCAGCCTGAGTCCTCGGCAATACTACTACAAAGTCCATAGAAATACTAACCCACTTCCATTCCGGAATGTTCAAGGGCTGTAGTAATCCATAGAGCTTCTCATTCTCAAATTTATATTCGTCATTTTATTTCTCTGAGCTCATTTAAGTTCACTTTTATTCCCTAAGGAACAGTATTAACAATTCACAGTTGGGTTTCTACACCGTTTTTAATGAAATACACTGTGAATTACTAATTGTGCACTGTTTGCACGCAAAATCGTAAACTTCTAAACTTATCATTTTTTGTCTAAACATGACTTGTTTAGCATATAATGGACTTACTTATTACATCCATCTTCTTACTGAAAATATAATTCCACTGAAACATCAATATATCAGTCTTTCTACTGATGATATAATTCACAATTTACTGTACATCAGTCCTTCCACTGATAATACAATTTACAATCTCATTGTACATCAGTCCTTACACTGATAATACAATTTACAAATTCTACTGACCAGAGAAACTGCATTCTATGAATTACACAAGGAATCTCCTTGATACATACCAAATGCAAAACATAACATCATAACTAATACTCTGGTTAACTATTCAAGGGCTCTCCCCAAGAATAGCTAACTGACATGTCTCACATGTCTAGTTTGACTTCCAGGGTCAAAGCCATAGGCAGTCAAAATAACAAGGTCACTAGCCAGGATTCTCATAACATACATCATCATTGCATCATCATAACATCAAAAATTATATAATATTTATATGAATGTGAATGTATACACATATACAACATATCAAACATTTATTCATAAACCGAGCAATATCTTTCTTCATACCAGACCACCAGAAATTTGATTTCATGGCCTAATACATCTTGGTAGCAATAGGATGGATAATGTACTTACCCATATGGGCCTCAGTTAACACCTCATCCACTATCTGACATTTTCGAACAATGATCCGATCTTTATAAAACTTAAGACCGAACTTATCTGTGGATACAAAATCCTGTTCTTTCATAGACTGAATCTCTTTCTCCAGTAGCTGAGCCTCTTTAAGTCACTCATCTAATGAGTTCTGGACTACCGTAGTAGTCAACAAATACGGGCTATCCTCTGTAATCATAGGAATGTTGAGATCCCTAAACTTCTCAATCAAATCATACTCTGAAATCATCAAATTAGTCATACAGACCGCCTTCTTGCTTAAGGCATCGGCTACCATATTGCCTTTACTTGGATGATATTACAATTCAAAATCCTAATATTTTAAAAATTTAACCCATCGGTTTTGGCCTCATATTCAACTCTTTCTGATCAAACAGATACTTTACACTTTTGTGGTCACTGTAGACAACAAAACCGGCACCGTATAGAAAGTGTCGCCAGATTTTCAATGCGAACACTACGGCCGCCCACTCAAGATCATGTATTGGATAATTCTCTTCATGTAGTTTTAACTGCCGAGAAACATAATCAACCATCTGACGTTGTTGCATCAATACACAGCCTAATCCAAACTTAGAAACATCACAGTATATTTCAAATTTACCTGCAGGATCAGGCAAAATTAATACCGGAGTGTTACTTAACTTCTTTTTTTTAATTCTTGAAGACTCACTTCACATTCTTGGGTCTACACAAATGGGTTCCCTTTACGGTTAACCGTGTTAAAGGTAGTACCATCAGTGAAAATCCCTCAATATAACGCCTATTATATCCAGCTAAACCAAGAAAACTCCTGATCTCTGTAATATTTTAGGACGTTGCCAATCTAACACTGCTTCAATCTTACTTGATCCACTGCCACTCCTTCAGATGAAATGACATGACCCAGGAATTGTATCTCAGAAAGCTATAAATCACACTTGGATGACTTAGCATACAACTGATGCTCTCGAAGAATCTGCAGAACAACTCTCAAATGCTCATAATGTTTTTCTTTCCTCTTTGGATATATTAGTATGTCATCAATAAAGACAACCACAAACGAATTCAGATAGGCTTTAAAGATCCGATTCATATAACTCATGAAAATGACCTTTGCATTTGTAAACCCAAAAGGAATAACCAGATACTCATAGTATCCACATCAGAACCTGAAATCTACCTTTGGAACATCATCCGGCTTTGTCCGAATCTGATGATACCCGGACCGGAGATCAATCTTAGAAAATACAGTCGCACCACGCAACTGATCCAACAAATCATCTATACGCGGCAAAGGATACTTAATTCTTGACGGTAACCTTGTTCAACTGCTGGTAATCTGTACACAATCTCATAGACTCGTCCTTCTTCTTAACAAAGATCACTGGGACTCTACACGGAGACATACTCGGTCTAATAAAATTCTTACTGGACAAGTCATCACTCTTCTTCTTTAATTCAAATAATTCCAGAGGTGACATTCGGTATGGAGCTAGAGACATAGGCCTCACTCCAGTCAACTACTCAATTGAAAATTCAATTTCCCTCTCTGATGGAAAATTCACAATTTCATCCAAAAAGACATCCACAAAATCAAAGAAAGTAGGAATATCAAAAATTGGCTCCATATTGACGCCAATCAGACCTCCCAACAGAATAAACTCGGAATCTCCTTCCTTCAAGGCATTTGCAACCCAAAGGACAAACATATCCAGAGACTCTCTCACTTAATCGTTAGAGGAAATAGAAATGGTCTTGCTGCAACAATCAATCCTTACCCAGTACTTAGATAACCAATCCATTCTCAAAATTACATTCACAGAGACAAAATGACAGACCATAAAGTCAGCAAAATTCTCTTTGTCATCATACTTAAACTTCACATCCTTCCATACGAATGATTCCTCACTAACATTCCTAACAGCCGTAATAATACACATAGGGAATCTCATCCTTATCACAGTCAAATTGAATGCTTCATTATTAATTCAAGCTCTTTCTGCCTAGTTGCAATCCAAGTCTGTTCTAGTGCAGTAAAAATTGCTACAATAAAATCCGGTGATGGATCATCATTATTAAATGTCCTACGAGTCCTTCTTGGAGGAACCATATCTCTGCATATATTACACCAATGAATGAGTTAGCTACGCTCACACTTAGTGATCACACGTGCATTATACAGCACTCCAAGAAAACACTCGAGAACATCCAAATTCGAACATCTCATGCTATATATCATGTAACTCCCTAGAGAAACTGCTCTGATACCATAAATGTAACATCCCCGTCTCGAGCCGGTTCAATTAACATACATATGATACAAAAAGAAACAGCAGAAGACTTAACTTACGAAAATACGAGCTAACTTTTTCTTTTTCTTTTTTTAAACTTAATTAACATGACATATCACATTGCATACTTCTTCTAATTTAATTCTTATTTGACGGAGACGAAAATCGGACAGAGTAACCTCTGTAAATTGGACAACTGGGGATTTGCAAATCCCACTCTCAAGGTATCCTGATAGACAATTTCTACATATATATTTTCAGACATACCAGATATCCATATAGGATCATATACCCATCCATGGGCGCATGCATAACTTGGCTCCGTGCCACTATGTCTAACAACATGCAATTTCATCACATTCAATATCTGAATATACAAATGAACATGCATCAAATATGAACACATATACAAAACATATATACGCACCATATATTGTATAATGGATCAAACATCATGATCACCAAATGAATAGAACACTATACA
>JAVKPL010001725.1:0-17203 GCA_032173675.1 Gastrolobium villosum
CTGTTTTAGTCATTATATGCTACTGTTTTTATGCATAAAATGTCACTGTTTAAGTCATTCCATGCCACTGTTTTAGTCCTTCTATGCCACTGTTTGTATGTATAAAATGCCACTGTTTTGGAAGTTCAAAGTGCCACTGTTTCTGTTTTAAAAATGCCACTGTTTCTGTTTTAAAAACGCCACTGTTTCTGTTTTGAAAACGTTTAAAACGTCACTATTTTGCTGCTGTAAATGCTCACTGTTTTGCTGCTGTATGCTCACTGTTTTGCTGCTGTATGCTCACTGTTTTGCTGCTGTAAATGCTCACTGCTTTGCTGCTGTATGCTCACTGTTTTGCTGCTGTAAATGCTCACTGTTTTGCTGCTGTATGCTCACTGTTTTGCTGCTGTATGCTCACTGTTTTGCTGCTGTAAATGCTCACTGTTTTGCTGCTGTATGCTCACTGTTTTGCTGCTGTATGCTCACTGTTTCGCTGCTGTAAATAGCCACTGTAAATGATTAGTTTTAATTGATTTAGGTGCGCTTAAGAAGTGAGAATATTTCGCTGCCGTTGGTAATATTTAAGGAAAGCTAAGGTAAGTGTCAGGCGATGAGGCCTAATGTGACTATTGACTACTGGTATAGAATTATGACATGATGCTCCATATGCCGTAAAAATATTATGTTCCATTATAATGAAAGGAAACTGCCAAAAATGTGCCGTGATGGTTATATGATTATGAGGTAAAGACGTTATGTGGCAGCATAACGCATATGAAAGTTATATATGCATGCACCTTACATCATACCGCATTTTTACGCTTTGTGTGAAAGCATAGCATGACATGCATGTATCAAAATCATATAGGCCTTGTTTTAGAATAGTTATGTACAGGACCATGTGTTTGAGCAAGCATCATATAGGCATCCCCAAGGTACCGGGGTATGGGACACTTGGCATCAGTCCGCATAGGCCCTCAGATGGAATCCACATGGAGCTCAGGTGCCAAGGGTATATTTGATTCCACTGGGAAGTGCGCGCACGACGGTGCTAAAAGCGCAAAGGAAAGGCGTTATATACGCAATATATATATGAATATGATAAAAAGGAAAAGGAACAAGGATATGTTGAAGTGACTGTTTATGATTTTGTGCCTAGTTAATATTGTTATATTATTGGTTTTATTGCCACACTACTGGGATTATTCTCACCCCTTCGGGGCTGCTATTTTTCCAAAATGGCAGGAGGACGCAAGAGCATTTGAAGGAGTAGTATTTTGCTGTTGATTGCTGATGCGTGGATTATCAGTGTTGCTGTTTGTTTAAATGGATAACTGTAATGATTAATGTTTTGGAACTTTTGGATGACTGTAGTCTTTATCATAATTATGTTAGCTTGAACTTTTGTGAACAATGACTGTTTTGGAAAACCTTTATGAAAAGAATTTAAGTGTTGAAAACTTTTATACGGATTTGTATACTGCTTTGTTAGCTCATGTGACGTTAACGACTCTAATTCCGTAGCAAACGACTCTCTTGGATGCATACAAGGGAGGGCGTTACACTAATTGGTATCAGAGCAGTTTGGTCCATGGATTTGCTTGTGTTTGATTGAATTGATTGTTGATTGTGCTTATCTGCTGATTGACTGTCTAAATGTGTTACAACTTAAGTATATGTTAGCTAGGATAGTTAGATTGTTAGGACTGTTCTGTGATAAGACACGGATGCATAGCTAACTTGTCCGAATTGAACTCGAGTACCTACTTGAGACTGCTGCCATGAATAACTTGCGGTGAGCCTGATCAACTCATTTCCTGATATTGTGAGTGCAGAATCATGGCAGGTGGTCGAGGTTCAACTCGGGGAAGGACTGGCGATGCGGAAGAAGATCTTATCACCACTATTGGAGGACTGGCAACGTTCATCCAGAATATGAGCCAAGAGTGGCGCGACCATAGACAACAGAATCAGAACCAACCCCCACTGCATGAGAATGCAGAAGAAATTGCCCGTCGGAGGTTGAAAGACTTCCGCAACTTCCAACCACCCACCTTTGAGGGTGAGGACAACCCCGAGGCTGCAGCAAAGTGGCTGCAGATGATCGAGCATATCTTTGAACGAATGGCATGCCCGGAAGCGCAGAAGACTGATTACGCGTCGTACCAGCTGATGGGAGAAGCCTTAACGTGGTGGACTGGTGCGAGGGCTCTGCTGAGAGCTCAGGACGTGGAACTAACATGGGCTGTGTTCAGACAAGTATTTTTGGACAAGTATTTTCCTAAGGCAATAAGGAGGATGAAACACACTGAACTGCTGTCTCTCAGGCAGGATAACATGACGGTTAACGAGTATATCGCAAAGTTCGGGCAGCTGATCGAGTACGCCAACTTCGATCGGAACATCTATGATGAAGAATGGCAGGTAGAGAAGTTCGAGAGCGGATTACATCCGGAAATTCGCAAGCTCATCTTGACAACGGCTAATCGTACACTTCCAGAACTCAGCAACCAGAGTCGTCAGGCCGAAGGAATTATTAATGAGGCCAAGAACTTGAACAAGCCACCAACACAATTCCACGGAGGAAACCGAGCAGGCAGATTCTTCAGGACGACACCTGGTAGGGGTCGAGGCAGAGGTACGCCGTTGCAAGCACGACCCGGAAACTTTAAGAGAAACTTTACGGTGGGTCAATCATCGACTGGACGACAGGGCGCGACTGTTTGTGCTACATGTGGAAAGAACCACTCTGGAGTTTGTCGCAAGGGCAACAATGCATGCTTCAGATGTGGCCAGCAAGGTCATTTCGCTTACAAGTGCCCCCAGAACGCTGACCAACAGCCTCCGCAAGCTCGAGTGTTCACCTTGGATGCAAATGAAGCGCAGAAGTTTCCCAACCTGATCAAAGGTAATGTCACTCTGAATGGTCACCCAATTTCTGTTATCTTTGATTCTGGAGCGTCTGGCTCTTTTATGGCAAAGCATACTGCCTTGAAAATAGGCATCACCCCAACCCCGTTACCTTACGAGTTACACATCAGCACTCCTACTGGTGGATCGTGCACAGCTTCGGAGATCTGCAGAGGTGTTACCTTGCAGTTTGAAGGGAACACGTATACAGTTAACTTGGTGGTCCTGCCGGTATTCAACTTCGATGTGATTATCGGTATGGACTGGTTGACGGAAAACGGGATAACCTTGGATTGTCGAGCGGGGAAGGTCATTGTTCCTGCAAAGGATGGTAATTTTCAACCTTTCTCTCTCATTTCCTTATTGCAAGTTAGAAAAGAGCTCCGCAAGGGAGCAGCAGGATATCTCTTGTCGATCGAGGCTGAGACCTCGGTTGACAATCAAATTCAGAATGTACCGGTAGTTAGAGAATTCGAGGAGGTATTCCCGGATGAAATACCTCGATTGCCTCCTCATAGGGAAATAGAATTTTCGATCGAACTTGTTCCTGGAGTCGGACCGATCTCCATTGCCCCGTATCGCATGGCGCCGTTGGAACTTCGCGAGTTGAAGAAGCAGATTGAAGAGCTTTTGGCAAAGGAATTTATCCGACCGAGTACTTCTCCATGGGGTGCTCCAGCTATCTTGATTAAGAAGAAGGATGGAAGCTTACGTCTGTGTGTAGATTACCGCCAGCTGAACAAAGTCACGGTGAAGAATAAGTATCCGCTACCGAGGATCGACGATTTGATGGACCAGCTGAGAGGAGCCAGAGTCTTTTCCAAGATAGACTTACGATCGGGATACCATCAGATCCGGGTCTAACCGGAGGATATTCCGAAAACCGCTTTTAGGACTCGTTATGGGCACTATGAATATCAGGTGATCCCATTCGGACTTACGAATGCTCCAGCGGTATTCATGGACTACATGAACCGCATCTTCCGCCCGTTTCTTGATCAGTTCGTTATTGTGTTTATCGACGATATCCTGATTTACTCAGCTAATGAAGAGCTGCACGCGGAACATCTGAGGATTGTCTTGCAAGTCTTGAAGGAGAAACAACTGTACGCGAAATGGTCGAAGTGCGAGTTTTGGCTTAAAGAGGTCCAGTTTCTGGGCCATGTCATTTCATGTCATTTCATCAGAAGGTATCGCGGTGGACCCCAGCAAAGTTGAAGCTGTCATGAATTGGGAACGACCCAAGACTGTCACCGAAGTAAGAAGTTTCTTAGGGCTGGCTGGATACTATCGAAGGTTCATCCAGAATTTCTCTCAGATAGTGCAACCCCTTACTCGTCTCACTCGGAAGGATAAGCCTTTTGAGTGGACTGAAGCCTGCGAAGAATGTTTCTTGGAGCTAAAGAGCAGATTAACGAGTGCTCCCGTACTCACGATTCCGGATCCTACTCGAAAGTTCGAAGTGTACTGCGATGCGTCGCTGAAAGGACTTGGATGCGTGTTGATGCAGGACCGTATGGCAGTAGCTTACGCATCTCGACAACTTAAGCCTCACGAAGAAAATTATCCTACGCACGATTTGGAGTTAGCAGCTATAGTGTTCGCACTTAAAATCTGGAGGCACCACTTGTATGGTTCGCAGTTTGACGTGTTCAGCGATCATAAGAGTTTGAAGTACTTGTTCGACCAGAAGGAGCTGAATATGCGGCAACGTCGGTGGATGGAATTTCTGAAGGACTACGATTTTGAACTTAAATACCACCCAGGAAAGGCAAACGTGGTAGCTGACGCCCTGAGCAGGAAGACCCTACACACTGCAACTCTAATGATGGAAGAATTGAAGCTGTTTGAGGCCTTTCGAGACCTGAACTTATCGGTAGACGAGAGAGGAAGTAGCATAAGATTGGGAAATATAAAGGTGGAGAATGAATTGATCAGTAGAATTAAGGAGGCTCAGAAAGATGAAGAGTTAGTCCGTAATTTGGTTGGTAGCCAAGATGTTGTAAAGGATGAGTTTGATGTTTGGAGATTCCAAGGACGGCTGGTTGTGCCGAATGATGAGTTGAAACAAGAAGTTTTGCAGGAGGCTCACAAGGGTAAGTACGCAGTTCATCCTGGATCCACGAAGATGTACCATGATTTGAAGACCTCGTTTTGGTGGCCGGGTATGAAGCGTGATATTGCGGAGTATGTATCTCGATGCTTAACTTGTCAGAAGGTGAAGTACGAACATCAGAAACCGTCGGGACTCCTTCAACCTTTGGAGATTCCCGAATGGAAGTGGGACAGTATTTCGATGGATTTTGTAGTTGGACTTCCTCGGACGCGAGAAGGGTATGATTCTATCTGGGTGATTGTCGACCGTTTAACGAAGTCAGCTCATTTCTTGCGTGTTAGAACCACTTATGATACAGAAAGGCTTGCTAGAATCTATCTACAGGAGATTGTGAAGCTGCACGGAGTTCCTACGAGTATCGTCAGTGATCGTGATCCCAAATTTACATCTAAGTTTTGGGAATCCTTTCAAAGAGCATTAGGGACCCAATTGAGGTTGAGTACTGCTTACCATCCGCAGACCGATGGACAGACGGAACGCACCATTCAAGCATTAGAGGACATGTTACGAGCATGTGTTCTGGAGTTAGGAGGCAGCTGGGATAGCTATCTTTCTTTGATTGAATTTGCTTACAACAACAGTTACCACTCCAGTATTCAGATGGCACCGTACGAAGCTTTGTATGGGAGAAAGTGCAGATCCCCTTTATGTTGGACGGAAGTGGGTGAGCGAAGTATGTTAGGACCCGATCTAATTCAAGAAACATCCGAACAAGTAAAGAAGATTCGGGAGAATATGCAGAGGGCTCAGGCCAGACAGAAGAGTTATTACGACAAGCGTCATAAGCCTCTATCTTTCGAAGTCGGAGATCATGTGTTTTTGAGAATCACTCCTACATCGGGACTCGGAAGGAGAATGGGAGTAAAGAAGTTAAGTCCACGGTACTTAGGACCGTATCTGATTATGGACCGGATTGGAGAGTCTGCATACCGGTTGGCCTTACCACCCAATCTGTCAGGAATTCACAATGTATTTCATGTGTCACAGCTACGGAGGTATCTCTCTGATCCATCTCACGTGTTACATCCAGAAGAAGTGGAACTAAAGGAAGATCTGACGTATCAAGTGCAACCGTTCCAAATTCTTGAAAGATCCGTCAAACGACTCCGTTCTAAAGAGATTCCTTTGGTGAAGGTATTATGGAACAACAGATCGGCAGCTGAAGCCACTTGGGAGCGCGAGGACGACGTTCGGAAACGCTATCCAGAACTGTTTAGCTCTTAAGTAAGTCTATTTTGCGGACAAAATTCCTATTTGGTGGGGAGAGTGTAACATCCCGCATAATTAGTAAATACCTAAGTTCTATATGCTATGTGTACAAGTGTAGAATTCGGATGTATGGTTTATGTGTAATGGTTTGTGAATTGGTTGACCTTTATCCTTGGATAAGACTAAGGTAATTAATTAAATTAAATCATAGGAGGGTACATATGTAGACATGTGGGTTTAATCTTATAAGTATGTGTTATAGGACCTTAGTGCTCATTGGACCTTGGTAGTGGGCTAGTGTGTGTGTGGACTTGTTGCTATTGGATTTGTGATTGGATTTTTGGTGTGTGACCAATGGCCCAAGGATGGCCTTTGAACCTACCTTGTTTTAGCCCAAGGTTGTAACCACTTATCCTCCTTAAAGCCTAGTCCAACAAGGCTGCCTTGTGCAGCAAGGAACACTACTTGGCTAGTTGTTTTTACTTCTCATTTATGCGCACATGTGGGTGGATTACACTTAGAAAAATCTGCCAAATTCCTTCATGTTTGACCGCCACCTCACTTGGCTTTTACACACTTGATTTTAATTTTATTGCATGGTAGACACATGTGCAATTTAGCATGTTTTTAGGCTGCATACTCATCCATTTAGGCGCACATGGGTGGGACCTTTGTGCAGATTTCTTGTGTCACCAAAACTGCATAACTTGTTGACTTGGATAACCACTTACACTCTCCATCATGAGACTGCATTGTGCAGATTTTTGGCAAGCTTTTGCAGCCCATCATGAGTCAAACCTCCTCCTCCTTCCACATGCATCATTAGTGAGATTTTGGGACTGCATTCTCATCATTTTTGCGCAGAGGACAGCTCCAAAAATCAGAATCCTTGGCTGCCACAAAGCTCTCTTGCTTGTGGACTTAGTGAACCTCCCTCACACCTCTCTTTGTGCGCATGGTTTAGCCTTCTATGCAGAAATTTCCTGACTTAGGACAGCCCAAAATTGAGTGTTAGACTGCCACAAAATCCGCACCCTTGATGCACATCTTCCACTCCTCTTTATGCGCAAACCTTGGTCATTTATGCAGAAGTTTCTCTGACTTTGGACAGCCCCAAATCTGATCAAATCACCCCTCACTCCTTGCATGTAAGTAGAGTAATTTAGAAGCCAACACCTTGCTTGATTCAGTCTTAGATTCAGCCCCATCCTCTCAAAGAAATCTGAATATTTCATGATAGTTAATCATAGCATTTTTCCCTCACTTTCACTATATATGTGCGCATGGAGAGGGGGCTGCCTTCATGTGCAAGTGCAGCCAACCCTTCTCCAACTTCTCTTCTCCTCACTCCCTCACTCCCAAAACCGAACCTCAAGCCTCCTTGGAGCTAGAAGACTTTGCTTAAGACAACTCCTTCCTTCCCTCACCTCAACCATACACCAAGCTAGTGCTAGCCTTGTTCCTCACCTTGTTGCGCATAGGACCTCTTAGGAAGTGGGGACTTGTGTGTAGTGAAGCTAGAAGGTGGTGTGATTCTTGACTTGAAGGGTGTGCTACAAGAGGTAGGCCTTGAACTTGAACTCCTTCTTAGTGTAACCATGTATATGTGCTTAAATGTCTCCTTGAGTATGTGTGGTTTTGGGATTCAAGTATGAGCATGGTAAAAATTAGAATGGTGGAGCTATTGCATGGTGAATTGTATGCATAAAAATGCTTAAGATTATATGCCACTGTTTGTATGATTAGGCCTCTGTTTAAAGAGAAATGTGCCACTGATTTCTTATGTATGTGCCACTGTTTTGGTAGATAAAAATGCCACTGTTTCGGTTCCCCAAAATCACATTAAAATGCCACTGTTTTGAAGATGTATGCCACTGTTTCGGTTCATCAATATCACCATTATAGGCCACTGTTTCTGCACAATAAAAGCCACTGTTTCTGCACAATAAAAGCCACTGTTTCTGCACAATAGAAGCCACTGTTTCTGCACCTAAAAGCCACTGTTTCTGCACAATAGAAGCCACTGTTTCTGCACCTAAAAGCCACTGTTTCTGCACAATAGAAGCCACTGTTTCTGCACCTAAAAGCCACTGTTTCTGCACAATAAAAGCCATTGTTTCTGCACAATAGAAGCCACTGTTTCTGCACCTAAAAGCCACTGTTTCTGCACATGTATGTCACTGTTTTAGTGCCCCTTAAGCCACTGTTTTCATGCATGAAATACCACTGCTTTTACTCATAAAATGCCATTGTTTCCATGCTTAAAATGCCACTGTTTTAGTCATAAAATGCCACTGTTTCCATGCTTAAAATGCCACTGTTTTAGTCATGAAATGCCACTGTTTCCATGCTTAAAATGCCACTGTTTTTATGCATAAAAGGCCACTGTTTTAGCCATCATATGCCACTGTTTTTATGCATAATATGCCACTGTTTTAGTCATTATATGCTACTGTTTTTATGCATAAAATGTCACTGTTTAAGTCATTCCATGCCACTGTTTTAGTCCTTCTATGCCACTGTTTGTATGTATAAAATGCCACTGTTTTGGAAGTTCAAAGTGCCACTGTTTCTGTTTTAAAAATGCCACTGTTTCTGTTTTAAAAACGCCACTGTTTCTGTTTTGAAAACGTTTAAAACGTCACTGTTTTGCTGCTGTAAATGCTCACTGTTTTGCTGCTGTATGCTCACTGTTTTGCTGCTGTATGCTCACTGTTTTGCTGCTGTAAATGCTCACTGCTTTGCTGCTGTATGCTCACTGTTTTGCTGCTGTATGCTCACTGTTTTGCTGCTGTAAATGCTCACTGTTTTGCTGCTGTATGCTCACTGTTTTGCTGCTGTAAATGCTCACTGTTTTGCTGCTGTATGCTCACTGTTTTGCTGCTGTATGCTCACTGTTTCGCTGCTGTAAATAGCCACTGTAAATGATTAGTTTTAATTGATTTAGGTGCGCTTAAGAAGTGAGAATATTTCGCTGCCGTTGGTAATATTTAAGGAAAGCTAAGGTAAGTGTCAGGCGATGAGGCCTAATGTGACTATTGACTACTGGTATAGAATTATGACATGATGCTCCATATGCCGTAAAAATATTATGTTCCATTATAATGAAAGGAAACTGCCAAAAATGTGCCGTGATGGTTATATGATTATGAGGTAAAGACGTTATGTGGCAGCATAACGCATATGAAAGTTATATATGCATGCACCTTACATCATACCGCATTTTTACGCTTTGTGTGAAAGCATAGCATGACATGCATGTATCAAAATCATATAGGCCTTGTTTTAGAATAGTTATGTACAGGACCATGTGTTTGAGCAAGCATCATATAGGCATCCCCAAGGTACCGGGGTATGGGACACTTGGCATCAGTCCGCATAGGCCCTCAGATGGAATCCACATGGAGCTCAGGTGCCAAGGGTATATTTGATTCCACTGGGAAGTGCGCGCACGACGGTGCTAAAAGCGCAAAGGAAAGGCGTTATATACGCAATATATATATGAATATGATAAAAAGGAAAAGGAACAAGGATATGTTGAAGTGACTGTTTATGATTTTGTGCCTAGTTAATATTGTTATATTATTGGTTTTATTGCCACACTACTGGGATTATTCTCACCCCTTCGGGGCTGCTATTTTTCCAAAATGGCAGGAGGACGCAAGAGCATTTGAAGGAGTAGTATTTTGCTGTTGATTGCTGATGCGTGGATTATCAGTGTTGCTGTTTGTTTAAATGGATAACTGTAATGATTAATGTTTTGGAACTTTTGGATGACTGTAGTCTTTATCATAATTATGTTAGCTTGAACTTTTGTGAACAATGACTGTTTTGGAAAACCTTTATGAAAAGAATTTAAGTGTTGAAAACTTTTATACGGATTTGTATACTGCTTTGTTAGCTCATGTGACGTTAACGACTCTAATTCCGCTTAGCAAACGACTCTCTTGGATGCATACAAGGGAGGGCGTTACACGTTACCTATGTCAAACATCTATCGGTATACACTAGTCGTTATTGGACAAACATAATAACCATACAAATGCGATTTGCCCAATTTATGCATACTAGACGTTCTAATCATACATACATATAAACAGTTTATATTGAGATAGCCATGGTGCTCGCGCTTTTGTCCTTTTTGCTTCTTTAAGCAACGGCCGCTTGTCGTCTATACGCCACTAGCCTATTTCTCTAATTACAAATAATTAAAGAAACTCCATAACACTTTGGAGGAACAAAATTACAAAATTTAAATTACAAATATACTTGTAAATTAAAATGCGCGATTACACATAAATTTAAAATTCAAAAAAATTCAAATCCGGGCACCATGACCATCCCCTTCCTGTTTGTACCTGAAAAGTTCAAAACTTGCAAACACAAACATTATATTATCACATAACATTTTCACACGTATTTTGACATTTAACATTTAAACATCAAAATAACATCAAGATTCATAATCTTAAATTTCTCATTGGCCGAATTTAAAAACAATTTCAATTCAAATTTTGTTAATTCTTTCTTAAAGAAAACAAAATTAAACCATGCATGTAGCCATATATCCCTACATGGCCGAATCATATAGGTAACTATATGATAAATTTTTCACAAAATTTCATGCATATAAACATGACACAATTCATGGAGAAAAATAAGAAATCATTCAAGGTACTCTTAGTACCCTCCATGGCCGAATCTACCCTTTCAAATTTCTTTGAAAGTTATGCATGAAACAGTGTGATAAGGTGGAGCTGTTGCAAAACAAACTTTGCCAACAACCTCCAATCTTATCCACATGAATTTAAATTCAAATTAATTTAAACTTAAATTCATAAACTATCATATAGTATATAGTTTTCATGCGCATAATTCAGCCCTATAAAGGGTCCAAATACATTGAGCAGTTGCATTCAAAATTTGAATCAACTTACCCACTGATTCCCTCAACCACCAAATCTGAATGGAGGTTTGTTTTAAGTGATAAGATAACACTCTTATCACTTAAAAGTGATGCACCAAACAGCCTAGGGAGAGCCTCCAAAGATGCTTCTTCATCCAAGGAATATGCTCCAATAAGATCCTGTCTTATCCTTTTGTTATGAAACAACTTTTCAAAACCAATTCAAATTCGAATTCAAACACTTGAATTCAAACGTTCAAACATTCAAATTCAAAATTCAAAATTCAAAATTTCAAATTTCAAATTCAAAATTCGAATTTCAAAATTCAAATTCAAATTCAAATTTCAAATTTCAAATTTTAAATTCAAAATTCGAATAGATTTGACGAATTCCTTTAGCTTATTACCCTAGCTCTGTGCCCTTTAAGGACACGCCCAACAGTATACCTATGAGTCTCCATGTTTCAGGCAGAAGAGGTATACAATCAAAACATGCCTTCAAGAACACAGTCTAGGTAATAACTTCTGGTCTAAGGAAAGACATACCCAAACATAAAGAGATTACTCTAATGACACTATCTGTGAGATTTCCTCACTGATCCCCAAACTCAGTGTCTCTAGACTAGGAACATATAATTAGGAATAGACATGCAATATCCTTGAATCCTCATGATCGTGATCTCATCACAGATACTCAAGAGATACCTGTTCTATTCCAAGGGGTTTATCCAGTTCATTCATATAATATTAACAGTAATATCGAGACACAATATGAAACTGAATAAATAGTGCTTACATTTATTTGCGACAAATAAAGTTCTACATCTAGTGTCCTTTATTTAATCAAAAGATTGTCTCTAGGACACCCATATGCTAACAGTATCTTGTGTGCCATAGCTATCTGTGAACTATTTATGATTAATGTATATGTGATTCCTCAGTGTGGGTCTGATCAACTCATTCCTTTGTGTTACATGTACAGATATCATGAGTAGGGCGCGTGGTCGCCGTGGGACACGTGGTGCAGGTCCTTTGCCACCGGATCCGGTCACTGCAGTACTGAATGCTCTGCAGGCGGAAACGGCTGCAAATAGAAACATGACTGAAAACCTGATGAAGACTAATCAGGATATTATGCAGGCCTTTATGGCTGAGATGAGGGCCGATAGAGATCGTCCTAGGAGGGATAATTCACCTCCACACACGGCTACGGTGACTCCTACACCGACGCCATCTGTTACTCCTCAACAGGGGGAGAGTGGGGCTAGTCACCACACTGGTGAGGCTAGTCATCATACTACTGACCCTAGCTATGTTCCTGATCCATCGTCTGTTGCCCAATCCACTGGGGCTGCGGGGCAGGTTGTTGATAATGCTGATGATGAGCGTAGGCTCATATCTTTTAGGAAACATAAGCCACCCGCATTTCTGGGGTCAAGGGACCCAAAGGAGGTTACTGCTTGGTTGAGGGGAATGGATAAGATTTTCCAAGTGATGAGATGCCAAGATCCGCAGAAATTATTGTATTCTGTGTATATGCTGGAGGGTGATGCCCAGGAGTGGTGGGACAATGTGTCTCGCCCATATGTTATTCAGGGTGAGGTTATTTCGTGGACTATGTTTGAAGGATTATTTCATGAAGAATACTTTCCCCGTGATGTTCGGGAGGCAAAGCAAGGTGAATTTGATAGTTTGGTACAGGGAGTCATGACAGTGGATGCCTATGTGGCAAAATTTAATGAGCTTGTGAAATTTGCAAACTATGGAGGTACTCTACCTACTCCGGAGTTCTTGTCAGCTAAATTCCAAAGAGGGCTGAGTGAGAAGATTGCTAAGAGGATGTCTAATACTGCGGTGAGAAACTTTGCTGACTTGGTGACCCAATGCAAGAGGGTCGAGACTGTTTATGGGAGGTATCCAAAATCGGATAAGGTAAGAGCAAGATGTTAAGAGGACACCTGGTCCTTCTGGAAATACTAATAGAGGAGGTTTCAATAATAATACCAGGGGTAGGGGGTTGCATGTAAGGCAGCCTCCTGGTCAGTTCAAGAGGGGTGGAAACACTGGTGGGGGTGGTGCTGCGGACATATATTTTACCCCACGATGTGGGAAGTGTGGGAAATACCACAAAGGTGTATGTGGTGCTGGTCCGTTGTCATGTTTTAAGTGTGGTCGGAATGGCCACTTTGCTAGGGAATGTCCATCTTCATCGGGGCAGGCTGCGAATCTGCAGGCCTTGCCGACAGCTACTACTACTACTACTGCTGTTGTTCCTACTGTGGGACGAGTTTATACTACAAATGCGCAACATACTGAAAAGGCTCCGAATTTGGTAAAAGGTATAATTTTCCTCTCTAATGTTGATTTGTCTGTGTTGTTTGATTCGGGAGCAACGCATTCTTTTGTGACAGACTATGTGGCTAAGGCGTTGGACTTAAAGGTAACACGAATGGTTCCTCCGATGCGTATTACTACCGCTACAGGAGAGGTTAGTGAATCGTCTTGGATTTGCGAAGATGTGAAGTTCACCTATTTAGGCAGGGGTTACACCATTGATTTAATTATCTTACCCCTGGCCTCTGTCAATTTGATTTTGGGGATGGATTGGTTGTCTCGGAACTGCGCAATGATTGATTGCTGCGGAAAGAGGTTGTTGCTATCTCATGAGAGGCCGTCTGTTTGTCCGTCCTTGTATTTGTCTGTCAGCCAAACTGTGAAAGCCTTGAAGGCTGGAGATTTGGGGTATGTCTTGTTGGGCGGATTGGTGGGTGACAAAAAGGAGGAGATTTCTTCTATTCCGGTTGTAAATGAGTTTGAGGACGTATTTCCGGATGAGATACCGGAATTCCCGCCTGAAAGAGAGATTGAATTCTCGATTGACCTATTGCCTGGTGTGGGGCCGATCTCCTTGGCTCCATACCGGATGTCGCCACTTGAGTTGGCCGAGTTGAAGAAACACATTGAAGAATTATCTGCAAAGGATTTTATTAGGCCGAGTGTGTCTCCGTGGGGAGCACCGGTGATATTTGTGAAGAAAAAGGATGGTAGCATGAGATTGTGCACTGACTACCGACAGTTGAATAAAGTGACTATTAAGAACCGGTACCCGTTGCCGCGTATTGATGATTTACTAGATCAGTTGAGGGATGCCTGTGTATTTTCAAAGATTGATCTCCGGTCCGGATATCACCAGATTCGGATTAAACCGGAGGATGTACCTAAAACAACTTTCCGATCCAGAAATGGACATTTTGAATATCAAGTGATTCCTTTTGGGCTTACTAATGCCCCTGCGGTGTTCATGGATTATATGAACCTCATTTTTAAACCGTATTTGGGCCAGTTCGTGATTGTATTTATTGATGACATCTTGATCTATTCTAAGAGTAAAGAGGAGCACATCGACCATTTGAGGACTGTGTTACAGGTGTTAAAAGATAAGAAATTATATGCTAAACCGTCTAAGTGTGAATTCTGGTTGTCTGAGGTGCAATTTTTGGGTCATGTTATTTCTGCAAGTGGTGTTGCAGTGGATCCAAGCAAGATTGAAGCGGTAAGTGACTGGGAACGACCTAAGACTGTGACTGAAATTAGAAGTTTTCTGGGGCTTGCTGGCTATTATCGCCGATTTATACAGGGATTTTCTGCAATGGTTCTACCGTTGACTCGATTGACACGAAAGGATACTCCTTTTGTGTGGACCCAGGAATGTGAGGATTGTTTTCTGCTACTTAAAGAGAAATTGACCACTGCTCCGGTGTTAACTTTACCTGATCCGGACGGGGAGTTTGTGTTATATTGTGATGCTTCTAAGAAAGGTTTAGGGAGCGTGTTGATGCAGGAAGGAAAAGTGATTGCTTATGCGTCTAGGCAGTTAAGGCCACATGAAGAAAATTATCCGACGCACGACTTGGAACTAGCTGCTATTGTGTTTGCCTTGAAAATCTGGAGGCACTTTCTGTATGGGATGAAATTTGCTGTGTTCAGCAACCATAAAAGCTTGAAATATTTGTTTGATCAGAAGGAGCTGAATATGAGGCAGCGTAGGTGGGTTGAATTCCTGAAAGATTATGATTTTGAGCTGAAATACCACCCGGGAAAGGCTAATGTTGTGGCAGATGCATTGAGTAGGAAGTCTGTCAATTTATCTCATATGATGATGTGGGACAATGAAGTGATTGAGCAATTTCGTGATATGAAAATAACAGATTTCTTTGCCGGAAGAATGTGTGATATGGAGTTGACTCGGATTGAGAACGAGCTGCACGAGAAAATTAAAGAGACTCAGATTCGCAATGAAAGTATAAAGTATTTGAAAGGCCAGAGTGGCATATCTGTTACTGAACAGGGACTATTATTATATCAGGGCAGGATTGTTGTGCCCAAGGAACTTGCAGAGGAAGTTATGACTGAGGCCCATAAGGGTCAATATGCTATCCACCCAGGTGCCACAAAAATGTACCAAGATTTGAAAGTTAAGTTCTGGTGGCCTGGGATGAAAAGGGATGTTGCCGAGTACGTATCTAAGTGCTTGGTTTGTCAGATAGTGAAAATAGAGCATCAGAAACCTGCTGGATTACTTCAGCCGCTGGATATACCTGAATGGAAATGGGAGAGTATCTCAATGGATTTTGTTGTGGGATTGCCGCAAACTCAAGCTGGTTACGATTCGATTTGGGTTATTGTGGACCGACTCACGAAGTCTGCACATTTTCTACCAGTACGAGTGGATTACACCACAGAGAAGTTGGCTACACTGTATGTATAGGAGATTGTTAGACTCCATGGGATACCGATTAGCATTGTCAGTGATCGGGACCTGAAGTTTACTTCACGATTTTGGGGAGCTTTGCAGCAGGCTTTTGGCACTCAGCTTCGACTGAGCACTGCTTATCACCCGCAGACTGATGGTCAGACTGAGAGGACCATACAGACACTTGAGGATATGCTGAGAGCTTGCACACTGGAACAGGGTAATGCTTGGGATAAATACTTACCATTGGTGGAATTTTCTTATAATAACAGTTTTCACTCCAGTCTGGGCATGGCACCGTATGAGGTTTTGTATGGCAGGAGGTGTCGTACGCCCACTTGTTGGACTGAGGTAGGCGATAAAGAAAGATTTGGTCCGGATTTTGTGCAGGAAACGACAGTGCAAATTGAAATGATCAGAGAAAAATTGAAACAGGCACAGAATCGGCAGAAAAGCTATTATGACAATAAGCATAGACCGCTGGAATTTGAAGAAGGTGATCACGTTTTTGTACGGTTATCTCCGGTCACAGGTGTTGGCCGTGCGTTGGGTGTGAGGAAGCTGAGTCCACGGTTCATTGGGCCATATCAAATTATGAAAAGTTGCGACGTTATGTTCCGGACGAATCACATGTGGTGATGCCGGATAATATTGAAATCAGGGAGAACTTGAAGACTCCCATTTGTAACACCCACTCTTGTATGCATCCAAGAGGGTTGTTTGCTAAATCGTACTTTACCTCATAATCATATAGCCATCACGGCACATTTTGGGCAGTTTCCTTTCATCATAATGGAACATAATACTTTTACGGAATATGGAGCATCATGTCACAATTTTATACCAGTAGTTAATAGTCACATTAGGTAATATCGCCTGACACTTACCTCGTGTCTTTAACATTCTTTGTCAAACATCATCAATCCACATATCAATCAAACATTCCAAAGAGCTAGGATCTTGTGCACCTAATCAAATAGATACATATACATATGCAATCAGAATTTATTTCATGCTATTCCAATACTTTACCAACAAGTCCTAGACTTCTATTTCATGTACCTTCATCGAATTGATTTAGTGCCAATAAATATATATACTGCCCTTAGAATAATATCATCCCTTGCTTGAACTACCATTTTTTTCCACTGTTTTCATCATAAGAGGGTTCGGTTTTTAAGGCTCCTCTTAAGGAAATAATATTCTGACTTCATCTCATCTTAAATGAATTTATACAGCAACAAAATCTACATTTTTCCCTAGGTTCCCACATGCATACATATACGGTTTTCATGCTTTCATTCCTAACAATATTCTGCCTTATAAAAGA